>CABEEJ010000495.1:0-40474 GCA_901482245.1 Timema douglasi | reverse complement strand
TAAAAAGGAAGGGGGGGGGGGGGGGAATTACGTAAGCTTACGTGAAAATTTATCTAGCTTCTGTTTATGTCACACATGTCCTTCGTAATAAAATTTGGCTATAAGTAATTCATTACTATATACAGAGCCTTTGCGAATACATTTACTCCCCTGAAATTAAATTATCTTAAATATTTACCTGAAATTTTAATATCCAGGCCTACTCTTGTATTTAAACTGTCTAAAGTGGTAGGTGCCAAACATGTTAGTAAATCTAGAGTGACCTTTTGAACTGCTATAATAAGGTTATTACTATGGTGGGGTAGCTATATAATTTCTGCTTAGGAAAGAACAATTTTATAATCTCGCACTTCATCATAAATCTAGTGGCTGTCACCTACAACAATTGGCAGAATTTAAGAGCCTGTGGGAAAATGAGAATAAAAGGCTGGTGGTAGCAAGCACCTCACTGAAGTATTGCGCAGAGCCACCACTAAAATGAGTTCACGTTTTTACCTCTTCTAGTCGTTATTTCCAGACGAAATATCGCTGTTTAGATGTTTTTGTGATTTTCGTGCAAATCTACAGCTCAAGTTTTTTCCCCCCGAGGCCTCAAATCATTTTAATGGCATCGGGAACCCTGTCATAATAGCGTTCATACATTCATCGATTAAAGTAAAGTGGCCACACATTATTTGGAAATTGTGAAATACCACAATGTTGAGTATTTACGTTTAGGTACGCGTCGATACACGTAAATCTTCGAACCAGATGGATTATATTTAATAAAATCTTTGTATTCTGAATTGAATACGTTTTGTAATACCTCTCATTACATTGAAATGCAATTTTTTGTTGTTATAAGTTACTATGCGTGGGTTTTTAACAAATATACACAACGTTATCACTACTTTTAATATTTCCAATTTGCGTATAACCTGAACAGATAGTAAGGAGTGGTGCTAAAAAAAATGTTCCAACAATATTATACTATAAATAAGTTTTTACACTTATCATTTATCACATGGTCTAATAAATAGGATTATCCCTTATTGTAGTCCTTTAATAACTTTATTATTACTATTTTTATTATAAAATCCTTGATATGTTCTTTCTCGAATAATACCTCGTCATCATTGTATAACAATATAGCAATTATGATAACTGCCCCTATTATTATATAACCTAGTTGAGAATAGGTGAAATCATTTATTAAGGCTATTAAATAAGAACTCCGCTTGATCCTGTAAAAGGCCATGGTTTTTGATTTACTACATGTAAGGGATGATTATTGTATATTGTTATTTATTAACTGCTCTAGAATATTAAGTTCGTAATACAGCAAATATATAATATTGGATTATTGCTAGCGCTGATTTTAAAGCTAAAAGCGTGGTTTGTGTATTAATTAAAAGTGATGAAGTAAGTAAATTAATAGAGGATCCTGTACATCCTACTAAATTATGAAAAGATGACCAGCTATTATATTTGTTCTTAAGCGGACAGCTAAAGCTGGTCGAATAATATTTCTAATAGTTTCAATACTTACTTACTATATGGCATTTGAGACTCTAAAAGTTCATCCCTGCTCTTACAAAAGTACGCCACCTAGCCTTATCTTGAACTATTTATATCCAGTCCACCTCATTACACCCTTCTCTTTTAGGTACATTCTAATGTTATCCTCCCATCTGCGTCTAGGTCTTTCCAATGGTTTCTTCCCATTGGATTTACCAATCAATCCGCCGAACAAAGTTATAGGTTTTCGAACAGCCTATATTTGTTTTCGTCATGTAAGTTATTATTATTATTGTTTAGAGGCCCATCGACACATAGAGGTCATTAGGGCTCATGTAAGTTAAGAGACTACGTTTCACACCCCTAAAGAACAACCAGTTAAACTATTGTTTTGAATATTCTGAGTACGAGTGGTGTTCCCTGGGGTGCATTATAATTATGCTAATATGTGTTGGGTATGATTAATTCATCCAGAGATTACTAAATTTAATCACAATATGGTTTGCCTGTGACTGGGAGGTTGAGATTTTGAATATTTTTCGTATATATGCCTACACTGGTTTTTCTTTCTTGCACATGTGACTTGTAACGTGTTTGAACATCAACTCTTCACACATATATGGGTGCTTTTACTCTAATCCATTATCCATTATATTCATTATATTACAACTAGCGTTAGTGTAAAAATAAAAGTATCTAAGAACACATTTGACTCGTATTTACTGTGCCAAATTCCCTGTTTTGTAGGTTTTCTAACATGAATTATTAATATGGTGGGGGGGGGGGGGAAGAAGCGGGGGGTACTATTTTCTATTCATAGAATGGATTAGATTCTAATGATTAGAAAAAAAACGAGGTGCCCGACGAACTTAAAGAGCCTCCTGGAGGGTCCTTGACTGATAGGTAATTGGGAACCACTGCTCTAACCTACCCTTATCATATCTAACTCTTGTATAAAGTATATGATTGATAACATTGATATTAAACGTACTAATAATAAACCACGAATATTAAACTCTCTTATCCTAACAAGTGTCAAAAAACCAAGAGATCCGCTAAATCGTGGCTGTACATTTTACGTCCCCGTACTGTCCCCGGCTCTCGAATCTGTCCTAATGCGACTGCGCAGTGCGTCTCGTAAATTACACCAGTTTCAGTCAAACTGTAAATTAGGCATATCAAGCTCGGGGTAGGGTCGACAACCTCAGCTAAGGACTGCCGCGTCTCGGCTCTTGGTGGTTCGCCAGCTGGACACTGGCGGTTGGGAGATAGTGCCGACTGTACTTTGGATTCCAAGGGCACTGTCTACTTGAACGATCATATCCTCACACTACTGTATTTATTATGGAAACAACAGTTCTGACGTTTCAAAACCATAAAAACAATAATCAATCTTAGAATGTTCTGATGTGACCCTGTTGAAACATAATTTTATTGGTTTGGAGAAGGCTAGATTTATGAAAAACGAAAAATAAGTAAGACTATTCTTGCTGAAGGTGATGACTGGCTGGTCTAGGATGATAACATCCTCTACAGCTGGATGGTCGAATAAATATCTTAATATATTTATATTGTCGAGGGATCGGTAAAGTGTGTTTTTGCTATCTTTAAATTATTGAATTTAGTACCGTAATATCAACTATGTTAGCAGCTTTGAGGCATGGCAAAGTGGGGAGGAGGGAAGGCACCCTGGTCTTTAGTTAGATTTATACTTTGCTCTTAAGGATAGAGTGGGGGCGATTACTGTTTCTAAACATTTAATTTTATCTCACAGCTGCAGCATTTCTCGTCAAAGTCTTCGAAAATGAGTTAATTTCCACTTTTATTGATTTAAAAAAAAATGCAACTTAAACATGTAGGACTAGAGACATGTTGATACCTTCCTCCTCCATTTTGGAGTGAGCCGTATTTTGAATCACTTCTTAGATAATGTGGGATTCCTGGATGCCTACGATGCGTATCGGTTATCTAGTAGGCGCTCCCCTTAATTATATGTACACTTAGGGAGCTGAAAAGAACCAACTTGGAACTGTAACAATTACCAATTTTTATTGAATGTTGGTTACTTTGTAAAAGTTGGGATTGATAGAGTTGGAAATTTTGTTTTGAACGAATAATTCAGCGTTTATGAATCCTGAAAAGCACTAAATCAGAATTTTATGATGGCGACACTTCTAAAATAACTGAATAATTGAACCGATAGTAAAAATCACGAATCATACCCAATTAAAATCCAGAAAAGTATAAACTTTGATCGTTAATATAAGACCAGCACATGACTGCCAAAGGTGAGGTTAGGGGAGAGTGTCAGACTGTGTCTAGGACTCCAGTGGGTTCTATTTAGGATTTCTACTCGGGTTTATTGTTTTAGAAGTGTTGGAATATATACAATTCAAAGTTTGTAATTTTCAGGATTCATAAACACCTAACTATCCGATAAAGATCCTAAATTAACTATACCAATTCCGACCTTTCTACAGTTAACAGCGTGCTATAAAAAACATATTATCACAATCCCAAGTTGATAATCTTCAGTCGTATCTGTGTGCCACGTATTATTATTATTATTATTATTATTAGCACCGCATCTTACTACCCGTTCGGGTTATACGCACGTACGCTAATGTGTAATGGTAGGGTGATTGTGTAATGAAATGGAGGACCTACAGTTTAACGTGGAATCCGAACCACGGTGGAGGCCTGGCATTCCCCACATTCACAAGATGTCTTGTCAGAGGTGAAGGAAGGGTTCGGTAATCAGATAAATCTGTGCCGGGACCGAGGATTGAACCCCGGCCGCCAGCACAGAAGTCTGACACCTTACCCCTAGAACGCCAGGTCACCTGTTCCACGTATTATCACCCGTCCTGCATATCCGAATATTTAACGCCATAGGTATATGGATGAGGAAGATAGCATTTGTAAGGAACGTTCCCGCATTTGCAAGGAACGTTCCCGCATTTGCTTGAAGGGGAGTGTGAAAAAATAATTAGGGGAAAACCCTTTGTTACATCCGACAGAAATATAAACCCCGACCTTTCCATCATTGACATACCAGACGTGGCTGATGCCTTTGTCCGAGTGCCCACCGGCATGGTTCATGAAAGGTTTTTACAACCACATATTGACTACTCAGTCATCCTAAGCGTCTTCTCACACTAAAGGGCCCGCATATTTGATTCGATGTAAGTTCAGTCATCCGCCTTAATTTAGAAAAGAAGCAACACACTATTACGTCCCACCTATAAAAAGATTCAAACTTCACAACGAATTAAAAAAAACAATATTAATCTTCTAGCAATTATTATTTTATTGAAAGGATTTACTAGGTTAATGAGTGAAATTTATTTTGTTCGGATACATTATACATAATTAGGTTTGTAGAACAATCAAATGAAAGTAGTTGATAAATGAGTGACTACGAGATCAAGAGCGAATGAAGCAAGGAAGCGTTCGTATGAAGTTTAGCCCGATGCAATTAACCTCACTTTTTAAGACTGTGCAATCTAAGAGTAATTACCGTTCAGTTCTCTATAATAGAATTTTGCGCAGTAGCAAGAAGTCATTAGTAGGATAGCTGTCCGGACATTACATGAGAATTAACAAAATACAGTTCTAAAATATTCAGATAATTAAGATCTCACCATATTGGTGGTCCTGTGGGCACATGAATAAAGGCGTCAGTCTCATGTTGTCTGGTTTGCCAGTAATGAGAAGGCCTTGAGTTAGATTCCCGGCTGGGTGCTGAGCAGCTTATTTCCGTAATGGCTTCCTCACTTTCCCTTCCAGCAAATACGGGTACGCTTCTTCTAAATGCTATCTTACACATCCCTGCCCATTATAGTAACTATTTGGATATATTGGTCGTGTTTTAAAGTGCGGTATATGTTTTTCTTTAGAAACGGTAAGATCAAAAAAGAACTTCACTAATATTCCGAGCTGGAACATTATTCCTAAACCCAGTAACCGAATAAAACTCTAACACACTGGGTTTTATTTAGGGTTAGCCCATACAAGAAGACCACTTTCAACAAATTGAAGAAAACCGTTAGGTGAGATTAAAAAAATAATTGTGATTACAATGTTTGCACTATTAAATTTACTTTATTTGGGTGTTATTTAAAGTACTTTAAGCAAAATATTGAGTAAAAACAAATACCATATCGATGATTTCCTATTTAATAGCGAAGTGAAATCTAAACAAGATACGTTATTATTCATGGATTATATCTTCTTTAAAATTCATAAATTTGTCTCTTTCCTTAAAAAATGAGATGAAAGTTGTAAATCTTATTTGTGTTACATTGGACGACTTGAAACATTTTGAAGTGAAAAAACATGTTTTGGTTTATAAGCGTGATTTTTCAAAGGAGGTAAAAAACACCTTACTATTAATATAAAGATTAAGTACATTAAAATTCATTGCATTATTTATTTTAAAACGCGTCCCCCAAATTAAATCATATTAATATCTGTCTACCCCTCTATATTTTTTTAAGTTTAAATCTATAACTGTGATACGTATACTTATTTGACTGCGTAACATAATTATGCATCTATAGCGTACACGTATTTATTTGTTTATGATTGATTAATGCAATGGTTAAACCAATATGGTACAAAACATACATTTTTGTGTGGCTAAAATTTGCACCTTATCTTAAAAATGTTGTGTAGCCTCAGATTAGAAACCGTATTAATTAATACTTACTCTATAGCAATAAGAGCTCAAAATTGAATTGCCATACTTATAAAATTACTCCACATATCCCCACCTTGAGGTAATTTTATCCATTCCACCTCATTACACCCTACCTTTTTCAGGTACAATCTAATCCATTCTGTGTTTAGGTCTTCCCAATGGTCTCTTCTCAATCAATACTGACATTCAATACTAAATTAAATATGATTGTAAAAATTTAAATATATCTACATATTAAAATAAATACTAAGTTACCTACACAAATTTATCAACTCTTCCTTCCACCCCCAGAAAATACACACAATAAAACACGGAGTTTTCAAAATATAAATCTTTTTATAGGATGGAGAATCGTATTGGGGTAATATAGGGT
The DNA here is from genome assembly GCA_901482245.1 of Timema douglasi. Classification (NCBI taxonomy): domain Eukaryota; kingdom Metazoa; phylum Arthropoda; class Insecta; order Phasmatodea; family Timematidae; genus Timema; species Timema douglasi. The sequence continues at coordinate 33,902 of CABEEJ010000495.1, read as the reverse complement.
AGGGCGTAGGGGAGGATAAGCCATGTGGACTGGAGCAAATCGAAAATGAACTGCGGCTTTTTGTGTAAAGTCAATTGGGGCGCTTATCCACGTAGTAGTATTCGTGTGTTTGTTGCTGTTTGCCGATAGTATTTTCGAAGAAAGGTGTGGCCTATAAAACATGGGTTTGTGTCGTAAGTTCCAATCAAGATTAATTTATGGACCGATATGAGCGTGTTTTTATTGGTCTGTTTAGAGTAGCATGAATCTCACGAGTGTTCGTAGTAAACAATTTTATAGGTAAGTCCACAATGGCAGATGTAAAATAATTTGATCTTATATTTCTCTACTTTACATAGTAGTGAGTATAAAAAATATCCACAATAATTTCAACGGGTGTTCAAGATAAAGTGGGCTAAAATAGGTCAGTTTTAGGGGCCAGCATTATTACTAATAAATAATGATACCACGTATTGAAAAAAAATAATTACAAAAAGTCCCCGCTATACGCGGTCCCACTTAACGCGATTTAGCGGTTTAAAAAAATGAAAAAGGTTCTTGAAAGGTTTTGTATTTGAGCTGAGCTGTATCAAAGCGGTGATTATTTGGAGTGTACAGTTAGTATGTAATGAAGTGGCGTGCTGTTTGTCGTCTCAATATCTCCTCAAGGTCAGTGCTTCCATGCTTTGTCATTGTCTGGCTTTGTCTATTTTTACAACTTAAGTCACCTCGAGCTATCGATCACTGTTAGTAGCTTTGCGTTGTGTACGTATAAATAGTCCCCGTTACACGCGGTTTCACTTTACGCGGCACTTTATCGGAACGCATCTACCGCTTATAACGCTGACTGCCTGTAGTAGATTTACCTTCAAACTGGTGGATATGAGTTTTCTTATCAGCTGCCACCACACCTACAGTGTATCCAGCGTAGGAGTGGTGGTAACTGACAGCTACCGTAAACTTTTTATTGCAAACATTTTTTGAACGTTAATAATGTTAAACTTTGTGTAAATAATAATAATTATTATTATTTTACTTATAATATATAATCAATTAAAAGATTTATCACACGCTTATAATAATACCTCCCTAAGGATTACTACATAATTAACTTTTTCATTAGTAATTTAAAGAAAAAAATTAAAAATAATAACATGTTTTTTGGTACATCGTTGTGGTAACATGGGATAAAAGTGTAATAAATAAGGAAAATTATTATTATAGTCTAGTTTTATATTTTTATAACTGGCCACAAAAATCTATAACATTATTTAACTGCTTTTAATAATTTAGAGAAAAGGCCATACACAATATTAGAGTAAAATATAAAGTTTAATTTTTTGTAAACGTGAGTGCATGAACACCAGTTGTTAACACGCCATCAACCGCCAGCTTAGTTTTGTTGGTGCACCATATTTGTTTTTTTAAGTAAAGACAATTTTATACAAGCTCTCATAATAAAATCATTTTTAAGGTGGGGATGGAGGGGACGCAAGTAAAGCTAAGTGTTTTTGCAGTTTTTATATCAAAACTTTTTTTGATCAAAATAAATCTAAATGTTGCTTCAATACAAACATAAGAGTCTAATTTTCTTCGCATCGTGACCTCAAAAGTTCTTGAATATCACTGTCAAGGGTGTCCTGGATTTAAATGACAACTTTATCTCTTTGTTTAAAAAGTTTGTCATCAATGCCGCTATTCTTATGACAGATATTCCACTAATGTTGATATCATCATGTGAAGAAAAATTAAACTCTATATCTCAATTAAAGCATTTTTTTTTATTTTGGCCAAATAATTGTGTTGCTCTAAAAACCTCCAAAACACTTGATTTTTTTTGCATCCCCTACATCCCCACCTTAATTTGAGGTGGGATGAAACAAGATGAGAGAAAAGGTTTTTGCAATTTTTATGGAAAACCCTTTTTTGGCCAAAATAAATCAAATATTGCTCCAATAAAAACATAGAATTTATTTTTCTTCACATGATGACCACAAAATGTCTTGAATATCTGTCAAGGGTGTCCTGGAATTTAATGACAACTTTTTCTCTTCATTTATAAAGTTTATCATCTAATGCCCCTATGCTCATGATGGATAGTAAGGAACTGTCGATATTAACATGTGAAGAAAATCAAACTATGTTTGTACTGGAGCAATAGTTTATTCATTTTGGCCAAAAAAGTGCAGCTATAATAACTACAAAAACACTGGACTTTTATCGCTTTGTTACAAACTACTTCCGAAGTTAAGAATTATCCAAACGGTTATTTTCATAACAAACATTTTAATAACTTTAAATACATTATAAAATGTTATAATATGAATATTTTGTTGTTAAAGTTTTGACTGCAAAAAGTGACAGCTGCTCATTGCTCAACTAAGGTATTGTAGATCACATGGTTTGACACAAGGATACATGAAAGTAGCTCTTGTAACTTTTCATAGCTGTCACCACCACTCCTATGCTGTATAGACTGTATAGGAGCGGGCACACGAACAAAGGTGTCGGTCTCATCTTGCTCGGTTTTCTTGGTGAAAGGGGGGATGGGTTGTTTATTTCCCGTAAACAATTCATCTCTCCGAATCCCCCGAAATTAATATATCTGTGACAATAATAAAGGACTGATAATTATTCTGAAATAAATTAAAATGATTAGATAAGGTTGTTTTATTTAAATTAAAGCCGGAAAAATAAACTTTGGACAGTACCAACCAATAAGCTCTCCTCACGTGCGTGCCACAGGCTTACCAGCCCTGTTCTAGTTCGTTAGATTCCGAGGAAAGTCTTGGTGTAGTGAATGGCCTGCAATCTAAAGCAGGGGCTCCCAAAGTGCAGGTCTCAAGCTTCTCGCGTCAGTTTTTATGTTTGAGGGGTTTAATAATAATTATGAGTGAATTTAAAAAAAATTAAATGTTTGGTATTTGAAAGGCGTCAAAGTATTATTCAATTTTGAATGAAAAAATTAATTTAACCATTGTTACATTACATTTTATATTAAATTATTTTTTTACATTTTATTTTTTTACTTTAAGCTATCCATCTATTTTTAAGGCCCTTGGCCCTGTCGAGTGCAAGTCTAAAACCTATTTTGTGGGATGATGGTTGAGAGGGTGAAAGGCGTGGCGTGGCTTCACAACCGACCAAAGTATCCTTCCACGACAACAAGAACAGATGGATCTTGGAAACAGTAGATGGCGCTAGCTACTGTACAGGTCTTGCGGAGAAATCAGACGTTTGGAAATATCAGTTTTCTCGAGAATGATTGAAATGTTTATGTTAATATTTTCAATACCCCTTCTAAGATAATGTATCAATGTTTATTAATTGTTACATTTTCTTATTTTTTGTTACTAAACCGGCAGTTTTATATTGAAAAATGTCAATTTTATTGATATTTGATCGCTGTTAAAATTATAGAGGAGGTGTGTATATAAAAAGTATAACTTAATCAACATGATTCTATTCTTGAACAAACCGTTTCCGAAAAGAAAATTGCAAAACAATAAGATTTCTTGAAGATAACCGTTTGATCCCATTGCTCTGCATTTCCACGCCAAATGAAAAGGGTCAATCGCCCTGAATCAAGAAAATAAACCCATTACATCAATTTAAATTTTTAAATAGTTATGTTTCAGGTTTGGTAAGCACCGATTACTAGATACATGACTCCGTATAATTTCTTCATCAAGGTCAAACCATCCTGTTCTTAACCAAAATGACATGATTTCGCACTTGTCATTTTGATGAAAATTGAAATGACTACCAGGCGGCCACCGAGGTGGGTCACTTTTTAGTTTAATAATGTATGAGTATGTTGATTGGTTTATTTGTTCACGCAATACAATGATTGTGCAGACTATTCGTGGCTCAACTATGGGAAAAACACAACCTGAGGCAAGACTGTAAACTTATCACTAGACCGAAGGGAACCAACCAAACCAATATCGATGAGAATCGAACCGTTAATCAAAAGAGTGACGATATACCAATTGAGACTAAGTGGTTGTCTGATTGATCAAACAAGGAATCTACACACTAATTAGGAAGGAAAGATGTGCAAATTTGTGTTGTGCTAAACGTCTAAATTTACATTCGAGCTACCCGAAACTTTAGGCACACGGGTAAATTTTTTATTATTAAAAAATGCCTTAGTATCTGAAAAAATAAAATATGGGTAATAAAATCACGTTGTTTAAAACTAACACTGTACTGTAATTCCCGAGTCTAGAGTCAAACACGTGCGCGCCGTACTTTCCACCTGAGAGACAAATGCAATGACCTACCACTGAATCGAAGCTATGATTCTCCCCTCCCCCTCCTATGAAATAATGATGAATAATGACATATGTTACGTTCTCACGGCTGCTGTGCTCTCAACCGACCGCTTGTCACACGCATCCCGCCGCTGCATTCCATCACCGGTGGGCTTACTGTAGGTGACTTTAATGCCAGGGAAGAAAGATAGCCCTCCTCAGTCCAGACGATGAAAACTATGCGAAAAATAAACTATGAATTAAAATGAATTTCAATTATCTGGACAATGTTGGGTTCTGGATTAAGAAGATTGATACGCACCTGGAAAACTGGGAAAGTTACGGAATGTAATGTGACATTAAAGGCAGGGACATTTTTAGGATTTTTTACTTTTAGGTATTTAACGTGCACTTTCTGAACCGACTGATTATATCAGCACATAACAACTTCTATGAGTGAGCGCAAAAGGGTTTACCCATTTTGCCAGGAAAAGTATTTTCGCACACCCTCCTTGGTTCTTTTATATGCCACAATCGACACGGGACCAACGGCTTTACTTTCCCTCCGAAAAATCAGTTGTGCCACGGACTTTTTTTTTTCAAGAAAAATCCACTGATCCCAGCTGGGTTTGAACCCACGAACTTTAGATTCTGAGGCGAGCACCTTACCCCAAGACCACCGGGGTCAACAATTATTTAATACATCCTTGGAATTCTCATAATAGTTGTCGAAATAAGAAGCAAAAGAGCATACATAACCCAGTGTATGCATTTAGTTGTATCTAAAATATAAATATGGTTTCTAAAAAATAAAACACTGACATATTTGTCTTTAATAATTCTTTTATCAAGAATTGTATGGAAAGCAGTAAAAATAGTAAGTTTGTTTTGTTTATATCCGTGATTATAAAATAAATGGAAAAGCATATTTTTCAATCTGGAAAGTTTGCAAAAGTAAAACTTGTATCAACCTTAGCCGGAATGGGTGTACTGAATTGATATACATAAATATTATTGCTTTCTTTCTCTCTCTTCACACAAAAATGGACGCAGTCCTTCTAAATTATTTATTACTCATCACGTCATCACCCTCTACGCGTAAATATGCAAATAGTCTCGCTGGGTAGTAAGACGTAGCATGTTAAATATAAAAGCTACAAAAGCTAGGTGTAAATATTTTTTTTTAAACGGAAAGTGCATAATATTATTTATATTAGTTTACTTAAGAGAATAAGGGAAAAAAATACATTTTTATTTAGCACCACGTCTTTATACCCGTTCGGGTTATACACATACATATTAATTACTCTAATGTGTAAGAGATTAGGAAGGTTGAATTTAGAGGAAGTGTATCCGCATTTTCGTAGAGGGAGAGAGTAAAGCCATTTAGGAGAAACCACCCTCATTACACTCGACCGGGATCAAACCCCAATCTCCCTTGGATCAGCAATCTAGTATATTGCGAAAATGACGCCTTATACCATGTGTTCACCGAAATGGGCGAGAAAAAATAAATATGGGAAAAATATTTTAATGGTTTATCAAGCGTTTAAATTAAAATTATATTTATTATCCGCATCGGTGAACACGTTGACTTTATGCCAGGATCATCTAGTCTAGTTTGTCTGTGACTCTTTATGTCGAGGTTCGACTCTCTGATGGATATATTTCATATTACTAATCTCCACTGCACTAGCGTGATTAAATATAAACAGCTCGGTCGCTTGGTAAAATGTGGTGCAACAAAACCACACACACACACATACATGTGATATATATATATATATATATATGAGACTTTTTGGTATTCATGATATGCGGAAACCACTCGTTTACATTTCACAATGAATGGTCGTTAGGCACCTTTTTATGCAAACTTTCCTCTTTCCTAAAACATTTATCGTGTTGGCTAAAGTAAACAAAAAAACACTCGCCGCCCTCCCCCCTTTTCACGTATCTTGATTTAGACCTAAGTTCGGCTCTTTTTCGGATGAATGCGGGGTAGGAAAAACATGTTTCATAGGTTGGCACTGTCGTAACCATTTTAAATAATGAATCTGGTGATACCCGCATCGATGGACACGCGGAATTAATGTCAAGATAATATATTCTTATATAGGGAAATTGGGGTTAAAATCCAAAACGGATGTACTGATGATTGTTTCTCGCCCTCCCTCCACGCAAATAGGGGTATATATACTCTCATTTATATTTTCATAATATTGTAATTAGGTGAGTATAGCCTGGATGGGTAGTAAGACGAGGAGGGAAAAAACACCCACTAATGATATATATGTAACGTTCTTTATTTTCCTCCCCATGTCACTAACTCGTGTTGATTGTTTAAAGATGAGCAAGGTAGTATTTAGGATTTTAGTGGAAATATGTGTACATTTGCGGAGAGGAAGAGTGGGAAACCATTGAGTTAAAACCACCTGGGGTTTGAACCCCACAACCTTCCTGTCATCATCAACCAGACAAAATGAGCTGACGTTTCGTCCACGTGCCCACCGATGTAGGAGTCCAAGGTTAAATATTAGGTGACCATCCACACGGCTCATCGGACATCTAGTAATATAATACGATCCCAGGCTGACTTCTCGGTCTAGTGGCCAGCATTCCTGGCTATTAATTTAGAGGTCTCGAGTTTGATTCTCCGTGGCACCATAGATAAATTTTTTTCTCAAAGGGGGATTGTTCCAATGATTGCAATGGTTTGGCTAATTGGGGCTAAGGTGGGATGGAAGGGGACGCAAGAAAATACCAGTGTTCTTGCAGTTTTTATGGCAAAACATTTTTTGACTAAAATAAATGAAAATATTGCTTCATTACAAAAATAGTTAAATTTTCTTTACATGATGATATCAACAAGTTGAATATCTGTAATTAGCATAGTGGCGTAAAATAAGAAACTTTTTAAATGTAGACAAAAAGTTGTCATTAAATTCCTGGACACTCTTGACAGATATTCAAGAACTGTTTATATCACCAGGGGAAGACAATTAAATTCTATGTTTTTACTGGAGCAATATTTAATTTAGTTTGGAAAAAAAAGTTTTGGTATAAAAACTGCAAAAACACTGGCTTTTCCTTGTATCTCCTCCCTACATTCCACCTTAAGTGTTTAAGACTTCTACTGGCATCACATAATCGTCAGTATCATACCATATTATCGGGGTGAAGTAACTACACTCACATGGTGCCCCAACCCCACAAGTCGCTTATATATCCAGCACTGCCAGTAGAATACCAAGAATGCATAGCCAACAAACCCCAGGGCCTAGTGGCATACATTTAGAAAAAATCTAGAAGAATCTGGTCCATAGATACACAGCACAAGTTTATATAATTATATTATAATTGTTTGTACTGTATATACACACCCATTTAAATACAATCAATCGCACTCGTTTGTCGGACGCGGCGCACTCGCAAGACCTATTGTGTTTGTCTTCAATAAGGACTGTCACCCACTTCGGTGATCGATGGCTTAAGGCGTTACTCCCACAGTCGATGGGACTGCCGATGATTGGAAGATCAAAGTTCGAATCTTGGCTGGGAGTAATGAGGGTGGTTTTTCCTAAATGATTTCCCACGCAAATGCGGGTACACTTCCTCTAAATATAACTTCCTTATCCATAAAACAGGGCTGCCACCCGTATGGGAAACCTAGAAAACAGGTAAATGTCAGGAAACTTGGTTTGACTTGGAAAAATCAGGAAAATGTCAGTGAATTTCTCAAATTTCCTAAAAATGGACGAATAAAATTTTACAATATCAAGTCAAATTTTCGAAAGTGTTAAAACTATTTTGCAAACAACCTATTTTTACACTAATCTCTTCTTCTTAGTAATTAATTAAAATTGCGATCGTAATTTGCGAACTTCACATTGAAGGCTATTACTATATTGGGGAATTGCGTAATCCAAGAACATCTGCGCATGTGTAGAGTTCAGCGTATGCGCCGTGGTCACTGTTCTAGTTGTGAGAAAGCGTCTGTACAGCCTTCATTATGACACGCAATAAACATGCGGGTATTTGATCTTTTGTATTCTTGGTTCCCAAATAGTGAGAAAAAAGGTACTTTATCATTATTTTCTAAATCATTTTGTAACTTCATTTAAAAAAAATGTTTTAATTAATTATTATGTTACGACGTTATGGCAAAATCGTTTATCTAACACATCGAAAGCGTTGCAAATTTGTTTTTTCAGTTTAGTGACCCTTTGCGCAACCTCAATAATACAGATTTCTTTTAGTCTCAATTCTAAAATGACATGTGTACGGTATTTGTTTTGAAGTCAAAAGCGTTGCCTCTCAACCACAATTTACAACTAGAAATAAAATGTTTTGTGTAAATGTATGAAAAGCAGTGCAACCACGGTACTTCAGAAAAAAGCATCAAATAAACAAGTAAAAAACACATTTATTTGTTCATTATGGGCTCAGGCCCTATTTTTAAAAATCTTTAGTAAACATGGTTATCATTAACTATGGAGTTAGGGCATAGACTTCTTGCATGGGATGTAATGACAGGAAGGTTGAGGTTTGAATCCCGGTTAGGTGCACTTGGGTGTTTTACCCATTCTCTCCTTGCAAATGTATGTGTATCTATTCTAAGCTACTTTCTCTATAAGCGTACAACCCGAATGATTAGTAAAAGTGATGCAAAAAAAAAAGGACTGTCTATGATGAAATGTCAGGACAAGTCATTTCAACCATTATAACTACATCTCCAATCTTATACCTGCCCCCATGGTATAGTGGTCAGTGTACCTGGCTATAAAACAAGGGGTCCCGGGTTCGGGTTCGATTCCCGGCTGGTACCATGGGTATTGTTCCATAAAGGGCAATCATACCAACTGTCACCAGGATTTGATTAGTTAAGCCTAATTTATGTTTAAGATTACTCCTGGCTCCACACCTTCATAATCATTATCATCATCTCATTGCAGGTATGAGGTGTAGACAACCTCCATAAGTGTACCCTGGGGAACATTCTGTGCCACCAGGGCGGCTAAAAGTCTATACATACGGCAACCGAATCAGATAATACCTGTCTCTCCCGGTTACAAGGATTAATACCCTTAAAAAAACACTTTTACAGCCACCGTAGACAGACAATATCAACTACGTTGCCTACTTGGAGATTTCGAAGCTATTTCGCGAAGCGGGTTGTATCTTCTTGATGCACCTAAGCAGTCTAAGGATTCATTATAACACTTAGATGCCACTTTAAAAAAAATGGAAAGAGGGGAAAGAAAATGAGTTCACCCTGAGAGGGTTCTTGTCTATCTGCTGATAACCCTTTCCCTCTTCCTCTGACTAATTTACACAGTCACTTTAATATTTGTGCCTTGAAAACATTGACTTGATTTTTAATTTTACCCTTTATTTTATCCTACCCTAGATAGCCATATGCTACCACGGACATTTTTAATCTACATCATGTCAGTAAGACTCCTTCCGACCATTTTAGTATCCAAGCCAAATAGCCTAAGTTGTAGAAGATTAATAAAAAAAAAGTTCACAAATTACTACTTAAAAATAAAAATAATAATTTTGCGACACTGTAGGACTATTTTTAGAATTATTTAAGAATCTATGGTTTTTGTTTCAACGTTATATCTTTACGACACGCTAAATAAAACGTAGATTAACTAACAAGTATTATTTTAACTTTCTGTGACGTCACAGGTAGACAACGTCCTTAAGGTTGCTCATGCATGATTTTAATTGTTTTTAACACTTAATTTTTGTTGTTGTTAGGATCTCTTACTATACTCTCTAGCTAAACAAACTTTTGCTATAAAATAATAAACACTGTTGACATTTTCTGATATTTTTAATACAAATACTTTGTTTGCATACTAAATCTAGTAATATAATTACCGAAGAGTTATATTTTTAAGCCATTTGCTTTTCCGGTGAGGGAGGTGTTAGTCATTCTTTACAACACTAAGGTATTAGTTTCAATATATTTGATTAGTTTCTATGCAGTGTGGGGGTGGGGGTGATATTGATCACCAAATCACCCCCTTCTCCTGGATCCGCCGCTGAATTAGAGAAGCTCTTCAACCATTTTTATTTGGGAATACAATATTGTTGATTAAGAGAGTAGGGAGGAGACGTGATAAAAGGTCAGTGTTTCTAATTTTTTTTATAGCCAAACAGCTTTTTAGTATTTGATGACAAACTTTTTAAATGAAGAGAAAAAGTTGTCATTAAATTCTAGGACATCCTTGACAGATATTCAACAACTGTTGATATCACCATGTGAAGGTGACAGAAAACTGTACCTTCCACTATTAAGTTTTAAAAGCTGCAAAAACAAAATGCACTAATTTTTATCAACAAATAATTATTATATGGCGCTAAAATTAGAATAGCATAATACTATTGAAAATATTTAACCCAAGTTGATCTAATTGTAATAAGACTATTAGTTTTTTTTAGCCAAAGATGGTACATGTGAAGAATGTTTTTCTTTAGTTGTACTTCATCCGAATTCGGTAGTCACGGTTACAAACTTATGGCCAACAATACGATCCTCTACAACAATCAGTCGTATAGATAGACATTCTTTTAAAAAAAACTTGTTTTGTTAAGAGAAGCCCTCTTACGTCGTTACTAAATTGAGGGGGTCCCTTTGCTTTGTGGAAAGTGTTGAGTAAGAGGGTTGGCGGGAATGGTTTTAAATGAGAAGAGGGGGTGAATCGAATACTTGGTTCCACCAACCCGTAGCTGTCAATCCTTCTTTGGCTGACAAGATGCTGGCTGGTACGTCACGATTCCTGGAAACTCTTGTGCTTATATCTCGCTGGCCAAAGAACAAGGCACTAAGTGGATTACAGATTAACTTTTATTTTCTCCAAGCACTCTATCAAAGTCACAAGCCTATTTTTATCATGTATTCTTATGTCAGACATAATATTTTCCTGGTGTTTTTTTTAGCTCTACTTGTGGTTGGGTTGTTTATATTCGTTATGTACTTATTACTCCTACACTCCCACACCAAGTATACATACATATAACATGCACCGCAATCGCCAACAAACTGTCCTAAAATGACGCCAAGGTCACATATGGATCTGATAGACATGCGTAGGCCGATAAGCAGCATAATACGCTGTCGTGGTAGTACTATACCTGCGCAGTTTCCGTGGTTAAAATGGCACGCATAGCCACACGCTAATGTTGGTCGAGTCTGAAGTAGGGATAGGGGCTAGACATAAACTGTCTAGGAGTAATAGTGAGTACATTTTATTATACAAGCGCTCATAGTTACTATGTTAGTGAAAATAAAAACTGCAATTAAAAATAACTAATGTTACCCTTATTTATTATTATTATTATTATTATTATTATTATTAAAAGGGAATAACAATTAATAGGACATACCTTGTCCGGGAGTGTAATTGGGCAAATTGCCAACAACAATTTTAGACAATGGAACCTATACTGAATTTTTAAACGCGTATTAAATAATTATAATAATTTGTTAACAACAGGAATGGGTGTGCTTAATATATGCATGTAATTAAATGGGACCAATATAGCTCTTGTAACTGGTAAAAGGTTTTCACAACCACTTTACCAACTTGCTCAAATTTATTGACGGAATGTGACACGTGACCTCAATCCATAGGAATTTAGTACTTGCGGACAAATGTGCCTAAATTATACACATTTTCTTTTTAAGTGAGGATGGCGGGAGGGGGCGGCAGATAAATTCAAATTGCTCACATTGAGTTGAGCTTTTGGCACTAGCTCTTTACTCGTGAAGCCCTGATTTGATTTCATTCCCTATTTTCAGCAGACAGAAAGAGATTTCCACATTGTGGTTTTGACTTGCGTTAGGACAAATTAGTTTCTTTAATTAAAAAACAAGAGAAATAGAATTACATACGTTTTAAATGGATCAAACAGTCCATTGTTATCAAAGATAACTTTATTCATTTATCAAAGTCATATACTTCCCGATAAGTTCAGGACTAGAAATAAGCTTCTTGATGACTAGGAACTATCAAAATATCATTTGGTTACAGATATATCCACATCAAGTATCATATTCGTAATTTATTTTAATGTCTACTAGACGTGGAAAATGAAGCCGGCTTAGCGCTCCAATGCTCTACCACTGATAGCTTAAGGCTGTGATTGGCGTGGCTAGTAATCGAACTATCATTGATACCACAACCTCCGGCGGTTCGGTAGTGGCTTTATACTCTCGTTAGTACAAACTGCAATATTGTACATGAAAGTGACTAACATGGAGAGAGCAATTGCACGTTCAATTGCACTTGACTAGCGAAGCCTGGAAGATCTAAATGATCTTTAGTACTGACACAGATGTATCCCTAAACTAGTGATAGAATAACCTTCAGCACGAGATGAATCCTGGATAACTCAGGAGTAGAGCATTGGCACGCTGAGACAAGGGTCCCGGGTTCATTTTCCATTTCTAGTAGACATTAAAATAAATTACGAATATGATACTTGATGTGGATAGATCTGTAACCAAATGATCATTTTGATTTCCCAAACTTCACTAGTCGTGTATAATTTTTTGTACGAGCATTGGATATCTTCTTCTCAATGATTATTACTAAAATTAAATGTCTTTAAATGATTGCGAGTTCTCTACTAGCACTGATGTGTGTTATATATAATAATAATACACATAATATATATCATATAATAAATGTAGTTTATATTATATTTAATATTGTATATTAGCACCACGTTTTACTACCCGTTCGGGTTATAAGCATATGTACTAGTTACACTAATGGGTTAGGGATTAGGAAGGTTTAATTGAGAAGAAATGTACCCACATTAGCGTGGAGGGAGAATGAAAAACCATTTAGAAAAAAAACACCCTCAGTCACCCGACTGGGATTGAATCCCGATCTCCCCGTCTTAGGCAGTCTAGTCTAACACGAAGTAGCGTGTTATACCATGCGGCCAACGGAGCGGATTATATTATATTATATATAAATATTATCTTATATGTATCATATAATACGTAATAAATATTTTACAGGTCATTGAAGATAAATCGGGCTCTTGTGGGCTTGTTTGCACTGGCGGCCACGTGGTTTAAGGCGTCAGACTGTATTCTAATCTAGGTTGGATGACCTGAAGAATATTTTTCACATCTTTCTCGAAGCCGTCCTTTCCATCCTTACCTTGGATTAAGCCGTTAATAACCATGGTGTTTGTTATTAGTACTAATTAAAAATAAATACCTGACCCTTGGTAGTCCCGGGTGCAAAGAGAAAAACGTTTCCAACAATGAGGTTTTCCACCCCTTTCCAGGCAAATACTGGCACCAATAATTAGATTTCATTCTGCTCACATTGATTTCATTTAAGTCTTATCCCCAAACATTTGCTGCTGCTGATGATGATAATGAAAATTCAAAATATATTAAGAGTAATTTAGAACCGTTCCGGAATCGATGAGAATGGGTATATATAATCAATATTTGAAAACACATCATATATCTTAACTGGAAGGAATCGAACCTCAACCTCTTGTCAGGTAAGTCACTTACACTACTCGTGAGGCTAACTCTGATGGGCGTTACTCGAAATAGTAGGTGCACGGAATAAACTTCAAGCTAATCGATTTTGTATTAATTAATAAGGAAAGAAAACTTCAAGTTATTTAAAATGTAATATTTAAAGTTTTCTCTCCTTATTAATTTATCTTAAATTTTCTCCTTTCCATCAACACCATGAATATTATTAAAACTATCGTCAATGTTGCCTTGTTAAATGATGAGAAAGATCGTGGCTTGAATTCCGGCAGGGCGTACTGAGAGTGTTTATCTAAGGTTTCTTGCTTCACCCCAATACGTATACACTTCCTTTAAAGTTCCACCTTTTTCACCCATACTACACATTCTGATAGTCTGGACAGTAAGACACGGTGAAAAATAGCACACTCTCTACGTTATAAATTTTCTAGAATAAAATAGTGTATTACGGTTGAAAAGATAATCTTTATTAAGTTTTTGTACAATAATATAGCAACCATCCAAAGCTGATTTAAAACCAAATATAAAAATATGGATTGGAAATATTCGTGTATCAGATGAGGGTTGCTGTCCTAACCTTTTGTTCAAGTAACGAAATATCCTATATTTAAATATTAGATTCTCATTGATATAATTACGCTATTACTTTCATCATGGAGAGTGTAAGGACATTTGACTTGATGTTTAACATCCGAAGGTTTGTTAAATTAACGGCAGGTGCGATGTACAGTCTATTAAAACAATCTAGACACTGCTCCTTAAAACAAATTTGCTGCTGTTAGCGCATGTTATAGGCCAAGTTAAAGGGGCTTAGATTTAATCTAATTTGATATATATATATTTTGATGTAAAACGCGCAATTTCTAATCCGACCAACTTATTAATTAATTTAAATCTAGAACAGACACATCACCCAGCCCCCGGCCATTAATTCATCACTTTGAAAGGGGAAACGCACATGTTACCAATGATGAATTTTTTGGCCATGCCAGGAATTGAACCTGGGTCTCTTAACTCAGTGAAAGGACATGCTACCGACTGAGCTAAGAGACTTGCACGTTAAAAAGAATCTATGCAATGAAAAGTATACAAATTTACCTACCAAGATTTGAAAAAGTGGAAAAACAAAGATGGCTCTATAACAATATAATTATTATTAAAGTTCCAAGGTCCTATACTCAAATGAAATAAAATCAAATCCAGACACCAATCCAGGGTCCTTAGTTCATCAAGCAGACACGATACTGGATTAGCTAAGATGTGCTACATTCATTAAATTATTAGGCCTACCGGGCTAAAGTTTTAAATTTTCTTAATTTTAAGTAACAAAAAAAAAACTGGTTGTGGGTGTATCTAAGATGTATAACTAACAAATCCAAACCGACAGTTTTATTAGAGACACCATGCTGACACAAACAAATATAGTGTCCTCTTTTATTTACACAAATCGCAAGATGGCACGTTTCCATACCATCTACTCATTTCTTTGATATGCCATCGTCTTTCTATTGTTGTCACATTGGGATCTCGTGTCGCTAGCAAGCTACCTTCATTTCTTAATACATAATTTCTCTGTACAATAGAAACGTTTCAAAACCAACACTTTTGGATTTCAGTCTTCATCTTGCTGCAGCAAACTTCATTGGTCAGATAATACCAATATTATCTTACCGAAAATAATACCTTTTAAGCTTTAATTGGTTATTGATAACTTAATAATACCGCTTACGGTTGTCACGTTATCGTCAATAAAGGATGCAAAACTCCATCGCCTCATCCCGCAATTGAACTTTACCAACCGAGTGGCCGCCATCTGCTAGCGAAGATGGTGACAACTTCTGCGGATAAAGGGTGTCATGTGGTCAACACACTGAGCCCTCCGGATGTTAACATCAGTTTTCTAGACCGAAGACGCTACTTTTCTGTTCAAGCAGCTCCTAATTTGGTCCTCAAGAGGCTGAGTGAGTAGGCTCCGTTCCAAACTCACTTATCCTCAGAAAAATCTCTAAGAACCGGGGATCGAACCCGGGACCTCTGCATACTTAGCCAGGAACTCTGACCACTAGCTCTCAGAGGTGTTCGAAGAAAAGGATGGAAAACAGTATTGTTGTAAGAGGAAAAGAAGTGGTCCTCAGTGCACTTAGTCATAAGTTGACAGCCCCCTCTTTTTACCTTTCTCTTACCCCTAATTATCAGCGAGCAAATTCCTTAAACCACTCGGCTTGGTCACCGGCCACCATTGTGGGCAGAAGAAACAGTAAAAGTGGCCTATTTTATAAAAAAAAACATAATTATATTGGTATACTCCGTGTTCCGCGTCTAACTATCCGTCTGGGCTACACGTGTGTTTACATTTACTACGATAATATGGTAGGAATGAGGAATGCATAATTTAGAGGAAATATAGACGTATACACGAAGGAGAGTAGTACACTATTTAGTAAAAAAAAACAACCCAGTACACATTTTCAGGATTCGAGCCCCATACTTTTTGTAAGCGGCAAACCAGACTAGACTAGACGTCCACCTTTGGCCGCGTGCTCATAGCGCTGTGAGCTAATAGAGGCTTAAGACTTTGTTGCCAATGATATTCCTTCTAAGAATGTGCAAAGAAATTACAACATTTTAGACTCTTATGCTTTAAAGGGTGACCTGGTGGTCTAAGAGTAAGGTGTCATACTTCTGTGCTGGGGGTCCAGGGCTCAATCCTCGGTCCTGGCACAGATTTACCTGATTACCAAACCCTTCCTTTACCTCTGACAAGACGTGTATTAATCACAACTTGTGAATGTGGGGAATGCCAGGCCTCCCCCTGTGGTTCGGATTCCACGTTAAACTGTAGGTCCTACATTTCATCTCACAATCACCCTACCATTACATATTAGCGTAAGTGCGTATAATCCGAACGATTAGTAAGGCGCGGTGCTAAAAATAATAATAATAATAATAATAATACACTTTAAAATGTCGAACCTTGTTTGTCGGTCGTTTCGACATTGCAAAACAACTTTCTTATCAAACATAAAAACATTAATGATGTCAAGCCGGTATGAAACGACATACTTCAAGTTTTATGTCACTTACTGTGCGCACTTATAAGCGAATGGTTCCTTATTTTATAACACAAAGTTGACTTTTTTCTACAAAATAACAAGATATACTGGTTCGTATGTTACATTGTTATAAAACTTTAAGGGCACCGCCTAACTCAAGGATAATATCCTCAATCTGTGGTATTTCTTATGGGAATGGCAGTTCTTAAGCTTCAAAAATCACTAAAACAATTCTCAATTATCTTAGAATGTTATATTGTTACCTTGTTAAAAACTACTTTATATGTTCAAGAAAGGTTAGAAGGCTATTTACTTTTTATCTCATGCTCGAGACATTTCTTATGAAATTTAATGTTGGAAACTTTCCCCTCCATTTTGGCGCGAGCTATTTTCTGGAATAACAAATATTTTTCTTAAATAATTGGGGATTTCTGGACATCTGCAGAACTTCGGCAGGTGTCACCCACAACGCCTTAAACCACATTGGCTACGCATGTGCGAGCCAAATGCAGAATGCCAGAGAGACCTAGCCGGAACCCTTTTATGACTTTGAGGTGTACCGTTTATTGGCGAATAGTAGTTAAGTTTCTCGTTTACGTTCATTTCGTAGTGTGTAAATATGGACGAAATAAAATACACGAGAACAATGGAGGCCATTTTGCGGTGCTCGTAATACATGTGAGTGGAATTTTAAAGCTGTGTTAATATTAATAAATCTAAAAATAACACCTTCACATGAGACTCGAATCGGACGCATGCCTTAGTAGTGATTCGCGTGCCAATGTGTAATTTTTCAACTTACGAATATGATACTCGATGCTACTAAATCCGCAACCTTTAGGTAATTAAATTGTACAAGTGTTAGATTTCTTGCATATTTAACACTATAGCCTATGCTAATAAATATTTTTATTTGGGATATTTAACTAGCGTTTTCTGAACAGAGTCATAATATAAATATATGACTTACAAACTAACTTAATTCTGGAACAGACACACCATACAGTCTCCCGGCCGTTAATCAATCACTCTATAAGACCAAGCCTCACTTTCACTAATAAAGAATTTCTCAAACATCCTGGGGATCGAAACCCGGGCCCTTAGCTTTAAGCTTTTATTTTAAGTATACTCGCTTTTGACTGAGCGAAGATGTATAACGTCGTTTTTTAGTATGTAAAATACAATATAATAAAGCACAGCTACTACTCCATTGAATGCGCTGAGTCTTCCATTGCGCAACCCTAAACGTCCGTATTTCGTAAACACGCTTTAAATATTTAATGTTTTACTCAGTAAGCTATTAGTACTCTTTTAAAAAAAGACGTGTCAGTGGTTTTCTGCTTTGTGGGCGTTGGACTCTAATTGCACAAGGTCGCCCTAAACGTGGAGGTCGAATTTCTTATGTCCGGACGGGTGCACTGAAAGAGATTACCACAGATGTTATTTATAACTTTGTTTTTCACACCCTTTCCATACGCTTATGCGGGTGCACTTCCTTCCAAAACTAATCTATTCGTCTTTGCTTACTTCCTCTATGCCATTTGGAATTCGAAAGTTAATTGCCGCCGCACTTACAAAAGTACGCTCTATATCACTAGCTTGAGCTAGTTCTATCCAGTCCACCTCATTACACCCTATCTATTTCAGGCATTCTAATATTTGTTATCCGCCCATCTGCGTCTTGGTATTCCCACTGATCTCTTCCGATTGGGTCTGCCAGTCAATGCTCTGCACAAGGTTTTAGAATCTCTCATTTGCGCTGCGTGTCTTGCCCACCGTCATCTACGAGACTTGATTATCCTAACCATGTCTTTTGATGAGTACAGGGTATGCAACTCATCATTATGTAACCTCCTCCATTTCCCAGTAGCCTCATCCCTCCTTCTTCTCTACTCCTTGGGCACAAACAAGGACCTTGGGTTAAACCGTAACTAACTCTTTTGTAGAACGAACTGACAAAAAAAAACCTTTAAAAATACATTATTTAATATTATTTTATATTAAACAAAATCACACTAGGTGAACCATGTGATTTGAGGATACTATTCCCCTCACCCCTCACCCTAAGATTGGCTTCACCGATATACTCCCTTACTCACAGAACTATGCCAAAGGCTTTGTTTAGTAAATAATATCGATGTTCTGAAACGTATCGTTGTTACCTTGGCTCGTTACAACTACATTTAACCCGTCTTGGTGGCTGCATGGTCTAAGGCGCTACTCTCGCGGTAGACTATACCGCCTATGATGGGGAGATCGAGGTTTGAATCCCGGCATGGTGTGCTAAGGGTGGTTTTCTAAAATGGTTTTCTATTCTCTCTCTCCATGTAAATGCGGGATCACTTCCTCTAAATATAACCTTACGCATCCCTAAAACCATTAGTGTAACTAGTACTTCTGTGCTGGCGGTTCAGGGTTCAATCCTCGCTCCCGGCACAGATTTATCTGCTTGCCAAACCCTTCCTTCACCTCTGACAAGACATCTTGTGAATGTGGGGAATGCCAGGCCTCCACCGTGGTTCGGATCCCACGTTAAACTGTAGCTCCTCCATTTCATCTCACAATCACCCTACCATTACACATTAGCTTAAGTGCCTATATCCCGAACGGGTAGTAAGACGTGGTGCTAATAAATCATCATAACTGGTAGTAAAACACGCTGCTAAAAAAAGTGTATTAATCTAATTAATTATGTTTTAAAATGTCCACCTTGAGTTATTAAGGATTTCACTTTTCATGAACACCTAATTTTCACTTTTTCAGAGCATGGATCGTATTGGAATCTTATCATTTTCTAGGTTATTATGTTTAATAACATCCTCTTTTTTTTTGCCACCTCATTTTACTCCACATGTTGTCTATTCGCATATTTACACTGATTGGGTATCAATGATGAAGGTAGAATTTAGAGGACATGTACCCGTATTCGCTGTAAAGGAAGAGTGGGAAACCATTAAGTAAAACCTTCCTTAATGCACTCGACTTAGATACAAAACCCGATATCACCGTCACCACTGATATAATTTTTGGTGAGAGTGATCCCTTGGACCATGTAACCATTGACTTGGGCATGTTGAAGGTTGTTTAGAAGAAGTGTGCCCGCATTATCGGGGCTAGAGGATGGAAAACCACAGGGATGAATCAATCACACAGAGAAAACTATCCTCCTACCTGTCCCCTCAGTCATTGTGACAGATTCGTATCCCGACCTTCCCATACCAGGCGTATCAGAGCAAAAGAGCTTGACGTATATGTCACGTGCACGGCAATGTGGGTGGACGCACTATTGATGGTGTTTTGTTAATTGAACTACACCCCTGCATTTTTATGACATGTCAGAAAGCCAGCAGAAATCTAGTTGAAGATCCAAGTTTCGAATCCATGTTGTTCCATTATTTTAATTAGTTCCGTTACGAGTCCACACGCTCAGCTGAAAGTCCCGGGTCTGATTCCCAGCACGATTGAAAAATTGATCATTGACGAAATTGAAACTTTTCCTTTCACGGTGATGAATTGACCATAGTTGGAAGTTTTGATTATGGATTTCTACTCTAGTTGTTAGCAAACCACGTGTTTTACTCACTTGGCTAGGAAAGTGCACGTTAAATACTCCTAGTAAAATTATTCACTAATTTGTGTTTAATACAGCTTTAAAAAAATTCATACAATGCATTTTGTAAATGAACATATTATTATGAACCGTAACGACGGACAAGTGGACTAAAATGTTAAGTTCGTCCAGTCTGATTTTATGATGAGAAAGTCGAGATTCGAATCCCGTCAGGGTCTAGTTTTATTTTCTAAATGGTATCCATCTCCAAGCAAATAATGCTACATTTTATATACATTCTAAAATTCCTCATCCCTACCTCATTATCGTGATTAAATGCGGATAGTCCGGAAGATGCGCTGGAAAAAACATTCACCGTATTAAATATCGGGATTAGGGCACATCTCTAAGAGTTATTGAACCCTAGACTTTGTTTCCATAGCTGCCTATGGTACAGATCTCTACTCGAGCAAATCAGGTCCAGTGAGGAGGGCCCCATCTTCCCATTCCTCTCCCTTCTCCTCCTTCGCCGTACCTCAAACCTAATTGCAACTTGTCGAGGCTTGGATTGGTATTTCACCCTGCGGTTTATACTGCTCAAGTATTGCATTACTGGCCGGTAACATCATCAGCTGGATGTTGTGCTCGTACACCTTAAGGCAGGTCAACCAAGCGTTCGTTCTATAATGTGCGTCGAAATACATTAATTAATATACAATTTAAAAATACAAATTAAACGGCCGCCACTCACTGACTCTTGTGTTAACGCTGTGACCTGCTTTTTCCGCAGCGGGAAGTCAAGATAGACATATTAATGTATTTCATCTTTTCTCTCTCAACGAGTTTCTTAAGTTTCAACTTTGAGATAAACAGTGCCAGTGGGTACGTGTACAAAGGCGTCAGTATAGTCTTGTCTGATCTGTCTTTGGCGGGGAGGTCACGGTTCGAATCATGGCCGGGTGTGCTGAAGTGTTTTTTCCTAAATGGGTTCGCAGTTTAACTTTACGAAAATGCGGATACACTACCTCATAAATTACACATTCCTCATTATCACATTAGTATAAATATACGGATAACCTGTAGTGGTAACTGGCTTAAAATGCTGTGAACACACACACTAACGACGACACTTTCTGTGTTTGTTAAGAGAATAACATAATAGTAATACAAATAATAACCTAATTACAAGATACTCTTATTATTGATTGAACCCCCGTGCCCCGAAGCTTTAATTCGAACAACACCATTGGTCAATAAATCTTATAATTAATGCTGTATCATTCTTAATTGAGTCCTGGCTTCTAGGAAATATGACAGCAAGTAAATAACAAATATAATATACTTACTATTATTTTATTGATTTGTTTTTAACGTCAATCTGCTGGCTTTTAGCGAACTATCTTCATCTTATTCTATACCCGCCTTGGTGGCGTAGTTGGCTAACGCGATAGTCGTGTTAAGCTCGACTGCTGAGGACGGGGAGATCGAGGTTCGAATCTCGGTTGGGTGAACTGGGGGTGGTTTTTACTAAATGGTTTTCCACTCTTCCTCCACGCAAATGCGGGTTCACTTCCTCTAATTAAACCTCCCCAATTCTAAATCCATTAGAGTAATTAGTACTTAAAGCGTATAACCCGAACGGGTAATAAGACGCGGTGCTAAATATTATTATTATTATTATTATCTTACTCTAGGGAACACACAGCACCGTCTTACCAAGCAGCTACGTTATCTATTAGAGAAATTTAATAAATTCGATTTCCAAATTATATTTGTTTTATTCCTATCAGAAATCGAAACATACTTTTTGCCGGGATCACGTTCACCTTAACGTTAATGTAGTGGTGTGTCCACTTTATGTTCACGTAACGTATTAAACATATGGTGTGTTCAAATTCACTTAACGTGGTAAAGGTAACATGACGTAAAATTTGAGGAAATGCAGACATTTAAGTTGAACTTTTTGAAAACGAATTGTTCACAAAATTGTAACTCGAGCAGTTAAGGACGATTATCTCTCAAGTACTTGCAATTGAAGCTTACTGGAGTTAAGAAAAAATGTCTAAGGAGAGGCCACGACGCTTTGTGGTTGGCGATACGCGAATTATTCTTAAGAATACGTTTGCACACCATAAAAAAAATTGAGGTACTAAAAATGTGTTGACATTGCTCTCTACATGATTGTTTGGCAGGGACACGTGGTGTCTACGTTCCACTTAATGTAACGTGAAAATTCTCCCTTATACAACTCTTATATTAAGTGAACGTCTCATCAATATTAAGACCGTAAGTGCATTGTGATGAGTTCGATTTAAAATTGTAAGACAACTTTTAGGCTAGGTTAAATTGATCGTGACCTCGGGATAAGTTCATCTATTAATATGCGTACCACCAAGGTATGTGAAAATACCTCTCCCGGCCAAATTGGTATAGGCCCTTTCATAGAAATTCGGCGTGGAAGGCAACGGCGAAACACACCACACTTTCTTAACTTCTCTAGTACATTAGATGTCTATCACATCATCATCCATCTGATGACAGACAGAACTAAGCAGTGGAAGAGCTGGGTGCATGCCCAGCGTCGGATTGATAGAAATCACTTCAAACCAACCTTCGGGTTGTTGACTTAGTGTTGCGCAGCTTTTGATAGGCGCAGTTTCTGTCAATTGTAAAATATACTGTCTATTAGTGGAACCTGTTTATCATCCGGGAACTAATTTTACTAATGAAGACTAGAACGCATTTAAAATAGTCGAGTTGATTTGACCGGATTGTGGTTTGAGGTTATGAGAATGAAAATAATTAAGAACAAGGAAAACATGTATAATTATAGAAGTTAATTACTTAGTACAAATAATAACCAAAGTTTAGATACCACGTATTTCACAATGATGCATTAACAGCCTGGAGACTGGGTGTTATGTTTGTACTAGAATTAAGCTATATTGAAAGTCATGTGCTGATACAAACAGTCTGTTCATAAAATGCTCATTCCCCAAAATGAATAAATAAATACATTTGTTCCAACGATAACTTTTAAGGCCCCTAAATATTTTCAAAATCAAGAATATTATGAATCTTCATGTTTTACCTGACCCCGAACTAAAACATGTGGGTTTTACCTATTCCGTCTGTCCGCCTATAGCGTCTGTTCATAATAGGTTTTTACCTGGATGATAGTTCAAAAATCATATGTTTAGGTCTTAGCTTGCCAACATTTGTAAAAGATTACTGTTTTGTTATAAATGTTAAGGTTTTTAATTGCACGTTGTATTTTAAATTTAAAATAACGTAAACTTAAGTTTTCTTACACTGTTTCGTAACTTTTAATAATTTCTTTTCACCCAATCCGAAACATATATTTTAAACGTAATTATAAATACTTATTCTCTGTTTTGGAATGTTATCTATTTTGTGTAATATAGTGAATACATCAACACCTTTTAACACAGGCATTGTATTTACTTGGAAAAGAGAAAATACTTGTAATTTTTTATATAGATAATAAATAATTTTATGATTATTTTATCGTATTTCGAAGTATTCACCTGAATAAAATATTTTCATCCATTGCGTGGGAGAATCATTATAAAGAACTTGTTTCCGTCACGTTCAATCACACGATTTAAATTCGTCGGTCGCCATTTTGAAGCTATATTAATTATACCTTTTGTGAAAGTGGTGTGAATAGTAATGTTTTTAAGTGGAATAAAACGAGAAATAAGCTTTGTGCCAGACGATTGGCTTAAACTACTGTGGTTAACTATCATTTCATACATTACCACACGGTTTCATTACAGTTTTCCAAAGTGAAAGATGTCAGCTGTTGGTGTAGGGATATATTGGTGATTATTTCTTGTAACTTTTTGAGCTGTTATCCAAATAAACTAAGGTTGTTAATGTATTATATGTATATTTGTAATCGGTACTACGGCAGACGGTTTGATTTCATTCAAACTTGATAATTACAGTCCAATTTTCATAGGAAGGACCTTATCCGAAGGCTAAAAAGTTACCTGCCTCGCTCGGTAGCCACATGGTCTGAGACTTCAATCCAGCAATAAACTGGACTACCGACGATGGGGAGATTGAGGTTTGAATCCTACTTGGATGTGCTGAGGTTTTTTAAAATAAATTGTTTTACACTTGACCAAACTCGGGTACATTTCCTCTAAATTAAACATTCCTTGTCACCACCATATGAACGTAGTTATTACATATACTATATAATTATAACCTGGATGTATATTAAGACGCATTATTTAAAAAAAAGTAAAGCAGGATACAAATAATGGCTATATATCCATTTGTAAAGTTTTACTTCCTTTACAACTATTTATATAGATACCTACTGTACTTACTATTCATATGTAAAACAAATAAACATATATCTTATATATAATTTGATAAGCCCATTTCCTATAGTAGAAATTAAGAAAAAGTGGCTAAACAGATTTTGACAAACGACCTCTTGTTTTAAAGATTAGCAGGATTTCTATAGCTTCCAACGAAACCCCTGTTTTCACAGTGAACTCTCAGCTTTTCATTCCTCATTTAGATCACCATGGAAACCCTTATTTGTGCATGGTTTTATACGTGTAAATAAAATATTTTTCCTTGATTAAAAATAATAGTTCATTCTTCGAGTAAAATATTTTTCCTTGGTTAAAAATAACAAGCTTTTACTTAAGTTGTACGGTGCAACAAAATGTATAAAATTTATGGGGAAAATGTATAAATACCAAATAAACCAATTATAGTAGGTTAGAAATATATAATTTTGTTTGCATTATTTTATAATTTCCTTTTTTATTTTTGTATATTTACCTCTTTAATCACAAAACGACCGATATAAAAAAAGCTGGTCCAAGCACATCTTTTACATACATTTTTTAATTGAAGGAATTAATTTCCTAGATTGGGGAAACATTAATTTTGATTAGGATGTTAATATCGTTGATTCGCACTTAAATCAACAAATTTACTATAATTTGCAAATTAGTTAAGTATCCCATTTCGTGAAACAATTTTCTTACGTTTTGTTTCGCACGTAACTTATAAATAAAAAACTATACATTTATGATTAAACCTGTTTTGATATGTATTATCATTTAAAAAAATTGATAATTTTATCTTGGAAAGTGTTTAGATAGCGATTTTAATTGTTTAAGTATGGGTTTTCCCATCCATTTTTTTTCGAATAGTATCACAATAACAATATGTTCAGTTATGACTGTACGCCATCTATCTTCTCACACACATTCTTTATCATTTACACACAATCTTTCTCGCACACACTCTTTTTCTCATACACACACTCTCTCTATCTCTCTCTCTCTCTCTCTCTCTCTCTCACACACACACACACACACACACACACACACACACACACACACACACACACTTTCTCTTTCACAACCTTTATCTTATCACACAATCTTTCCCACACACTGTCGTTCACACAAACTTTATTTCACATACTCTTTCTTTCACAGACACTTACTTTTATATACACTCACACACACTCTCAACACTTTCTCCTCTCACACACTTTTTATCTCACAATATATCTCTTTCACAATCTCTCTTACCACACACTTTCTCACACACTATTTCTTTCAAACACTCACTTTCTCCTACACATTCTCTCACAAACACTATCAAACACACACGCTTTCACACACACTCTTTCTCACACACACACACTTTCTCACACACTCTCTCATACACACTCTCATACACTCTCTCTCATACACTCTCTCATTCACTCTCTCTCTCACACACTCTCTCACACACACTATCATTCACTCTCTCTCATACACACTCTCTCATACACTCTCATACACATTCTCTCTTATACACACTTTCTCTCATACATTCTCTCTCATTCACTCTCTCTCTCATTAACACTATCTCTCATACACACTCTCACACACACTCTCTTTCTTTCCCACTCTAACCTTCACCCACTCTTTCTCACTACCACTCACTCGCTTACTTTTACTCTTTCACTCACATTCACACTCACATTCACACTCACTTTCTCGAACTCATTTTCTCAAACTCATTTTCTATTATTAAAAATCCCAATCTTACACTCACACACACAATCACACACTCGTACACTCAAACACTTACTCTCAAATTTTCACAACCTCTCACTCCTTCTGTATTTTATCTATAATTTGATAAGACCATTTACAAAAGTTGAAGCTACGAGAAAAGGGTTTAACCAATTTTGACCAACCAACACTCATTTTAAAGGTTAGGGTTCGAAGATGACCGAAAAAATAGTAGCCTAAAATTAAAAGCCAATGGTCCTAGCAAATCTTACTTCTTTTACTTCTGTATGGGCAGCGGCTCATCTGTACAGTCAATCTTTGTTTAGGGGTCCAAAATGCCGGCAAAAATAGTGGCTTAGAACTAAAATCCAATTTTCCTAGTGAATTTTCCATATACAATTTTCCTTCTTTGTGTACGATGGCTCTTTTGTAAAATAGTTCTTTGTTTACATGGCCATATAAACCATGATTTGTTTATAGTTATATATCGGTTAATATAATATTTTTCTTTGGTTAGAAATATTAACAACTCAATTTTCACTTGAGTGGTTTGGTGCAACGAGTATATAGAGAGCAGGGACTGGGGTAGTTTAAAGTTCTCATCGTGGCGTGAAGGCGGAAAATTATAAGCTTTGATTCAAATTGAACACCAAAAGCTAAATATCTATATAAAGTTGATAGTCTTTGACGAGTAAACTTTTAACTAGAAAGTCAAGTGAGTGATGGCTTACTATATAAAACTTTTCCCAATACAATATGGAATAGGCCAACATTTTCGCTGCAACGATTCACTAGTGGAATAATCATTTTCTCATTTCCTAGAGTTAAATAGTCCTAAACTTGCGATTTGTAACCCCTCCAAATTAAATAACCCCTACGCTCATGGTTAAAAACAGATCTAGCCTTACTCAAACAGGTATTTTTTTATAAGGGCTACAAAATAACATTTTAAGATA
The DNA here is from genome assembly GCA_901482245.1 of Timema douglasi. Classification (NCBI taxonomy): domain Eukaryota; kingdom Metazoa; phylum Arthropoda; class Insecta; order Phasmatodea; family Timematidae; genus Timema; species Timema douglasi. Next base: position 6,502 of record CABEEJ010000495.1, on the reverse strand, counting down.
TTTGATGATTGCTTCGGTAGTTTTGAAGCTTCAGAACTACCATTCCATTAAGAAACACCGCATTGTGAGGATATTTTCTTTCAAGCAGGCAGGTTCCTTAACGAACCATTTCACCACAAGCGTATTTTTTTAGTCTTAGACATGTTATCTAATATAAAATAAGAAAAATTGAAAACGCATAATTTGTTGAAATTATGTTGCCTACAGCTTAAAGGTTATAAAAGTCAAACAAAAGGCTTACATTTTAAGAAAATACAAATGATTGAATTTTTAAGACAGTATTTTGTATCGCTAATATCTTATTTTAAAGCTTGGTATGAGAGAGATATTACATTGCAATGGGATTTTTTTAATGTATATTTTTGTACTCATTTATTTGCCATTCAGATTTTAAAATAATTTAAAATTAATTTTTAACCAAGCACCTTTGCCTTAGTGAGTGATACATATTACGAATATCACAGTGTACACGAACTAAATACAAACTCCCTATACATATATAAATAAGATTAGAAATCAGTGGAAATGAATAAAAAGAATATTAGGAATAACAGAGCTGCCAGCGCGCGCACGAGTAACCATAACGTTCGTCTTACTGGTTATCAGGGCGGTATGACCGCGGAAGGAGGTATAGCCTACGGGACGTCGATGCTGTCACGCTGTCAGGCTCACCGCAAGGAGATAAACGTGGTCGGACAGCACTTGGGTTCACGATAAAAATATTCAAAATTAAAAGTGCGTGTACAATACACAATCTACTCTTTAAAGGCCCCACCTACTTGAAGGGAAATATCCTCACACTGCTGTATTTATCATCAGAATTACAGTTCTGTAGCGTAAAAACCACTAAAATAATCACTATCTTATATTCTACCATGACCCTGTTAAGAAATGACCTTATTTGTTTAAGGAAAGCTAGATCTATGTTTATATCTACTTTATCTCAGAAGTGCGACATTTCTTGTGAAACGTAGTTGGAAATGAATTAATTTCACCTTGTCACATTTAAATTTTTTTTATGAAACCTTAAATGTAAGTTTTATAGTACTCTAAGTATATGTTTATACCTTTCACCTCCATTTTGTTGGGAACCATATTTTGAAAAAAATAAACCACTTATCAAATAGGGTATGGATGAGGAAGGTAGCATTTTTAGGAAGTGTAACAGCGTTTGCATGGAGGGAAATTTGGGAACAAAGCGTCTTATTACCTGTTCGGGCTGTACACATATATTATAATTACTCTAAAGAGGAATGAGGAAGGAAGCATTTTATAGATAATCTTCCCGCATTTGCGTGGAAGGCAAGTGGTAAACCATTTAGGAAAAGCCATTCTCAATAGACCCTACCGAGATTCGAAACCTCATCTTCTCGTCATTATCAAACCATCCTCCCAGTAGAGTGATGCGTTCCTTATATTATTCGGCTACTGAAGCGGCTCCTTTCTTGATGTTAGTGAAAAATTAAAAACTGTGTGTCCATTTAAAAGTGTCATTGATAAAAATCACGACAAGTGGTAATCACCAGCTTGACAAATCAACAGGTGTGGTTCCTAGTAAAAAAACATGTTCTCTTGTTTCGACGACTTTGGACCTGTCATTCGTTGAGAGGTACAGATATATGTCTTGATCTGAATATACTCGAATTGATATCGTATATAAACTAATTAGTAGAACCATTACGTTTTTATGTAGACGTTCGTCGGCATTTATAAAATAACATGATTTTTTTTTACCCTCTTCGCGATACAGATAATTTATTTATTCACTTTATTATCAGATGACTTATCGAGTACTACCTATCAAGAACTATATCGACACATTCCGTTTTAATTAAACCTGTATGTCTCCAAGTGACTGTGCTCCGAATAGACGCGATACAAGGTGTCTAATAATTTGCAGACTAAGCTGGGGTACGCCCGCATCGAGGGAAAAGCGTACTAGGCCTAATTTAGGCTGGCTTGTTGTAAACAGGTTGGGTGCTCGAATCCAGGGCGAGTGTACTGAAGGTTGCCCCCTCCCCCTCCTATTAAATGGCTTCCCACTATCCCCCCAAGCAAGAGGGGAAAAAATGTTTTGGTCTTATGCTGGCTCAACAAGCTTCGGTGGCCGCATGGTCTTAAGTTGCCATTGTCATAATGGACTGTCGGTGACGGGGAGATCATGGTTCGAATCCCTGACTGGTATGTTGAGGGTGGTTTTTCCCTCTACATCCACGCAAATGTGGGTACACCTACTATGAAATGAAACTTATTCATCCTTATCACACTAGCGTAATTAGTTCGAATACATATTAGTACAAACCGGACGGGTAGTAACTATGGATGGGTCCAATCCCTTATTTCTCGAATCCGAGTCTCGAATCTTCAAAAACACATTTTTTAATAAAAGTAAAAAAAAAAAATTGAAAATTCCTCTTTTTAAAAACAAACAAATGGGCATAAATAAAATGGTAGAGATAAAACATGTATTGTTTGACTATAAAAAGTGACTGTTAAATAAAGAAAGCTATTTAGTGTTTTAGTTCACTTAAGCCTAGTTAGCCGATTTTGAAACTTTTTAACAATTGTATAACTTAATTTACCATACAATTGAAACTAATTGGCCTACAAGTGTAGCTACGTTTATTTATTTATCCTTACTTTCTGTCCTGAGGCATAGACTGTAACTCAGGACCTATGTTACATTGTTTCTCTACCTCCGCTAGTCACTAGTTTATCCCATTTACAATTATATTATTTAATTTTATGTTAATTATCGCTCCTAATCTAAGTGTCCCTATTTCCCTATCTTCTAATTTTATTCTACTAGATGGTCCGCCCCGGGTATTTTACGCCCCTAGTACCCTTCCCCGCTGGGTGTCCCACCGCTTCCGGATCTAATAGTCCCCGGACCGGTGCAAGCCCCACTGGGGGCTAGCATCCCCCTATCCACCACCTGGGGAGGAGCCCTACTAGAAATTTCGTTCCACCTACCTCCAGCTAAGACCACTACCTCTGACCTAAAACTAAACATGATACAACATAAGAAAATATAAACTAAAACTAACTTAACCTAATAATTAGCCCACACTGAGTAAATTTATGTACATATTTTTTATATATCCCGAACTAACTAAGCAACTATTGATTTTTATAATATGTAGTGAGATTTAATTGGCCCATAAAGTTCTACAACGTTATCCTTCACCGAGAGGCCTAACGTTTAAAATGTTTAGTCAGTTTTTTCAAATGCATTTAACTTACATTTTGCATAGTTTACATTTGTTTGGGAAATGTTAAAGCTGTCCCACGCTTCACTATACATATTGAATATTAGGATCTACTCGGATAATATATTTAATGGCAGAATAACGCACTAGGAGTTAAAATGACACGTTAGTTTCTAAAAAGTATAATAATTCCACACAAAAACATAGAGTTAATTTCTAAAGGTTAAAACAACCACCTGTTCAAATCAAAAATAACTATGAACGGTAGTAGTCTTTTTACTTTTTAGTTTTCAGTGAAGAGTTAATGTCAAGGCCCGTCTATACATAATATATATATAAAGTTTTTAAAATTTAATTCTGTGGTCAGTTAAAGTTCGTCTAAACTGTCTTAAATGAACCTGTTAATTTTCCTAGGTAGCCTGGTGGTGGGTGCAAATACTGATAGGAGAAAGTGAAAATATTTTAAAATGAAATTGGCATAGTAAACAAAACTTTTTTTATAAGACTTGGTGCTTGGTACAACTGAACATTCTTATTATGTTTATTTATTTGTCCTTTTCATAACGTTTTAATAACAACGAAGACACCTAAGGAAAATTAGTATACCGTAGACAAATATTTCATATTTTATTTTGTGATTTTGTTGTTTTATTTTTTATATAACCGAAGCCAAGTTTTCGGGTTTTCCCAATTTCACTAGTTTATTTAATTATTCCTTTTACCAATTGCACGGAGTTATAAAAAAGGCCTTCATATTTGGATTTGAGATAATTTTTTTTGGGGAGAATCTCGAATCTCTTGAATACCATAGGATTCGAGGATTCGAACGTCCAATCTCTAGTAGTAACACATGGTGCAAAAAAAAAGAATTGTACCCACATTAGCGTGAAGGGAGAGTGAGTAACTATGTAAGAAAAATACCCTCAATACACCCGACTGTGGTTCGAACCTCGATCTCCATGTCACTAGCAGTTTAGTATATTGTAAGAGTGGTGCCCTAGACCATGTGGTCTCCGATACGGGTTTTTATGTTCCATACTCCCGTTAATTTGAGGTTAGTAAGCCAGCCGCGCCTTACAAGACGCATGGTATTCACAACTGGGCTGCGTGGCCTACTTCGAACCGGGCATATCGCCAGTGCTATTATCTAGATTAGTATTATTATATTTACTGTTATTATTGAGCGGCGCGTTTTTGTCATCAGGCGCAGACTCGAATTTATTCCCTCCTCTTCCCCCAACCCCACCTGGCATGTGATGCTAATCATATACTTATTTATGATTGTGCTTATACGTATGCCTCTTTTCTATCCCGGGCTATTCCAGCTACACCAATGAGGTAGAGATGTAGAACGTAGTGTATAGAATAAATGCACCCAAATTTGTGTCGAGGGAGTGTGGAAAAATGTTTATAAAATATCCCCCAGTACACCCAGCCAAAATTCAAACCCTGACCTCTACGTTATCGGCTAACTGGACTAGATGCTTCTGACATTTAGTTGACGTTGAGATGCCTTTATTTATTTACGTATTGTTATGGTTAACTGATGATAAAATAATATATTTGAACTATTTATTTAAATATGAACAATTATTTTTGATCCTATATTTGATATTTGAAAAGTTGGATGCGATTCTTAGGTAGGTCTACCAGCAAACTGGATCAGACCCATCCTTAGAAGGAACTATCTTCTACCCTGCGCCATAGGAGGCAAGGTTGAGGGAAAGAGGAGATTTGGAAGGAATAAGGAGGATTCAAATATTTGATGACTTGGGAAAATTCTGGGAGCTGGAGGAGGCAGAGGACAGGGCGCATTGATTTCTAAATTCACTGATAAAAGGAATGGACCTGTCATAAGACTTATAATAATAATAATAATAATAATAATAATATACAAAGGTTGTACCAGCACCCATAGCCAATAGATGCGAGTAAATTGTATTTACTTAATAGGCAATATTATTTAGAAGATATAGCGCAACATTATAAACGCGTAATAAACGTCAAGCTCATCTAGTATGGTTTTCCGCTGATATGGAGGTCACTGTTCGAATCCTGTTTAGGTGTACCAAGGATGGTTTTTACAAAATGGCTTCCCACTCTTACTCAACGCAATTAAGAGTGCATTTCCTTAATAGGCTAGCTTCCTCAGCTTAAATCAATTAGTATGATTAAATTTGTGTAAGAGATTACGAAACATTAGATCTTAAAGGACCGTTTCAACGCTAACGTGCCATTTACAATATTCGTGGACACAGTCTTTCATTCATAATAAAATTTAACTACGCACGAGTGTTTGAAATTAATAATGTTACTTAAGAGTAAAATATTATTATTGTTGTTATTGTTATTATTATTATTATTATTATTAACGCGTCATACTACCCGTTCGGGTTGTACGCACTTACGATAATGTGTAATGGAAGGGTGATTTAGAGATGAAATGGAGGACCTACAGTTTAACGTGAGATCCGAACCACGGTGGAGGCCTGAGTAGTGAGACGTGGTAAAGAATTTTTTTAAAATCAAAGCTCATCTGTAGAAGCGCGCCATTTAAGAAGTGTTTATAAAGGTTCTTCTTGAATAAAAAAGGTCACACTACGAGATATTTGAACAAACAGATGTATCTTAGCCATAATGTCCTAGTATAAACTAGAGATCGTGAATTACACCCTATTAATAAACGTAATGCTTGAATCTAATAATCCACTCCTCTGTTAGACGTCGCTCCACAGTGACCCCAACGAACGCACGCCAACCATTCCAATCATAAGTACGTGTGTTCTCTCGTCTTCCTACGAGTAAGTTCTGTACACAAGCATTTCTGGGGCTGGCCCGTGAAATGACCTGTGAAATGACCTGCGTGTCAGGATGTTGTTTAACGTGCAGCTCACACTCGGGGCCTAGGGACGCTCAGAGACCTAAGAGGGGGACTCGCTTCCGTCGCGGTTACAGTTGCGATCAAACGCACCCCGATTGCAGGGATGACTCTTAAAACTACGTATTTACTATAGAAATGGCAGTTATGAAGGTTCCAAACCACTAAAACAATCGTCTGAGAACTGGCACCACGGTATAGCGACCATCGCTCCTGGCTACTAACTAGGAGTCCTGAGTTCAATTCTCGGTTGGTATCATGGGTAATTCTCCCGTAAGGTCACCAGGGTATAGTTAATTAGGCTTAAGTTAGATTAAGTGTTTCCAATGGTTCCACACCCTCATACTCACCATCATCTCATTGGGACATGGAAAGAGCCTCCAGGAATGTACAAGTGTTTCCACTTGTTCCACAC
>CABEEJ010000494.1:217687-269245 GCA_901482245.1 Timema douglasi | reverse complement strand
CCCTACACGCAAATGTGGGTACACTTTCTAAAAATATAACCTCCCTAATTCCTAAAACTACTAGCGTAATTAGTACATAAGCGTATAACCCGAACGGGTAGTGAGATGCGGCGGTAATAAATAAGGACTTAGTGACCAATCAAATTATCTAGATATTTTTCTCGTTTAGTTCTGGAAAATTTTAATTTTTGAACTATTTTTACTAGTGTTATATGTCATAGAAAATAGCTTTGTGTTCATTCCAGTAAACACCAAACTTTTTCACTGTTAAAAGCTCTGTCATTATTTAACTTAAGCTCAACATATGAGTGTCAATATTACGGCTACCTAATCTTCCCCCTTAAAAACCATACCGTTGGCGGTGGTGAAGGCTAAGGTGGGGATTTAGGGGACGCCAGAAAATGTAAGTGTTTTTGAAGTTTTTATTGCAAAACTTGTTTTTTGGTCAAAATAAATCAAATACTGCTTTAGCACAAACATAGTTTAATTTTCTTCACATGGTGACCTCAAGAATTTGTTGATTATCTCTTAAGAGTGTCCTGGAATTTAATGTTTTAACTTTTTCTCATAATTTAAAAAAAGTTTCTCATCTAAGGCCGCTTTGCTAATGACAGATATTCAAAACCTGTTGATATCCCCACGCGAAGAAAATTAAACTCTCTGTTTCTATTTTATTTATTTGTGCCAACAAATGTTTTACTGCAAACTGCAAAAACACTACCCTTTTGCTCGCAATCCCTTCACTCCCACCTTAATCTCTTAACACGTTGCTTACTGTCTGGCCACAATATATCAAATCAGTAGGCCTATGTGTCGAATTAGTAGCCAGACGGCCTTAACGTTACCACAGTATTGCGTGATTTCACTAAGACGGAGGGAGAATTATTAAAATTGATCAGATCTACAACTCGCCTACAAAGTTTGAAAGTTTCCATAAGTTTTTGGAGCATACCGTAGATCTATATTAACCTTCTATAAAGAAAAACTTTTTAATTTTTTCCTTTCTCTTATCTGCCTTGCTTCTATTTCTCTATTAGACACACACTCTAAAACTCAACTCACGTGCGGTATCACGTGAGAGACACGGTTCGTTACCCCTGAAGTGGAGCTACTCGCATTACATCCCTTCAAGGTTGATATTTTCTCCCAGCAGATATCTTACGCTCCAAACCCGCCCCCCCACCAACCCAGCAAGAGTTTATTTTGCTTCTCTATTATGTATTCCCAACCACTGCGCCAAACATTGCCCCTTTTATTTCTTCTTCTCATAGTACGCCCAACCTTGTCGAATCTCATATCCATGTTGGGGAGATGAGATTCAACTTTACTTTTAAGGGTGTCGCCTACCTGAAGGGAAATGGCAGCTTCAAAAACTCCGAAACAATCCTAGTTTATTTTGGAAGTTTCTTTTGTCAGGTCTCATTACCCGTCTGGGTCGTACGAATATATATATTAATTTGTTGTATATTGGGATAGGGATGGTGAAGGTAGAATTTAGAGGAAGTGCACCCGTATTTGCCCGGTGAGAGAATGGATTTTTTTTAATGAAAATACACCAGTACACCTGACTGGTATTTGAGGCCTGACCTTTCCGTTACCGGCAAGCAAGACAATATGAGTCTGACACTTAGACCGCGTGCCCTCTGGTATGGGTGTGACTGTATACAAAGACGACTTTGTACGAAGAAGACCAGATCCATGTTTCTAATTTTCTACTTAGATCTCAGAACTTGACATTTCGTGTGAAACGTCCTTGAAAATTAGCTAATTTCACCTTTTAATGAGTCTTTTAAAAGTTGTTTAAAATTATTTAAAGGTTCTTAATCCTATAATAAAATGACACACACTTTACAAATTTTTTTTGTCATCACCGCGTCTTACTACCTTTTCATACTACACGAATGTATGAAACATACGCTAATGGGTTAGGGATTGGGACGGTTGAATTTAGAAAAAGTGTACCCGCATTTGCGTGGAGGAAGAGTGGAAAACCTTTTAGGAAGACCACTCAAGTTCACCTGATTGATATTCGAACCTTGATCTCCCCGTTATCGGTAGTCTAGCTCAACACGAAACTAGTGCGTTAGCTAACTAAGCCAGCGAGGCGGATTAATGGATAATATAATCTAGTGGTAATGTAATGTTGAGATTGCCTCTGTTGTCTTGTGGTTAGAGTTCCTGGATGCATATCCAGAGGTACCCGGTTTGATCCCTGGAGCTTCCAGTGTTTACTGTGAAGCAGTGGGTCTGAAACGAGGCCAACTCAGCCTCGTTAAGACAATCAAGAAGTTACGTGATTAAACAAGTTTCGGCTGTGGTCTAGAAAGCTGAGATTAACGGTTGGAAGTGTCTTTGTGCTGACCATATTACACCCTCTATCCACAAATGGTGGCACTATCTTTGCCAACATGCGGCGGCCGCTCGGTTGGTATCTAGCTCTCTTGCGAGCTGATGCCATGGCGAGAGAATGTGATGTTGTGTTGTTGCTTCACAGATATGTATTTTGGTTAAAAAGCGGCGCTGGCACTTAAATGTTACAACGAGAAGTGGTGGGCTAAAACAAACTACCTTTCCCTTTGGACGATAATATTAAAGACACCTTTGTGCCAACTGGATAAAAGAAAATACGAAAGTGGAATCAATGATATAAATTAATTACCTCTTTTATGCATTACCCCAAACATGGATTTTCATTTTCTATACACACACACACACACACACACACACGATATAATTCAAAATGGTTATAGATTATTTTAATGATCGGTACATTTGGCCACGTGGTGGTCAGTGCACCCGGTTACGAGCGTAGGAGTCCAGGGTTCGATTCCCGGCTGGTACCTTGGGTAATTTTCTCTCTATGGGGAATGATACCAACGGTGACCAGGGGTTGTTTGGTTAAGTTTAATTTTAGTTTTAATTTCACTCCTGGCGCCACACCTTCATAATCACGATCATTACATCTCATTGCGGGAACGACGTGTAGACACCCTCCATAGGTGTACCCCGGGCAAAGCTCTGTGCCACTAGAGCGGCTAATAGTCTACATACTGGTGATGAAACTGGATGTCATATCCCTCCCGGTCATATATGCCAAACGATAAAAATAAATGATCCGTATGTCAGAATGTGTAAACTGACCCCATTTAAACTTATTTCCAACTGTTTACTTAAGCGTGGGCACTAACCGAGAAGGAAACAACAAGACTATTATTACTTTGTTAGATAAAGAAAGCTGCTTGAAATGTAGGTGAGAAAAAGACGTGGATAATCCCGTTTCAGCAAATAACACTCGGAACTACTCAAAACATTGTGTCTTCTCCAGAAAGGTTACTGTTAAAACTTCACAATGGTTGTCTGTCTGAAGTGAAAATTGCTTGTAATTCTTTTTTTTAAAGTATTTAACAAGAAAATTCCCATGAACAAGTTTAATTTGTTTTACTCGACAAAGAAAACGGCTTTGTTGTAAGCGCGGTAATTGACTTTATGAGTCAGCAGACAAGCTAAAAGAGATAAATACCCTTCAGGTGAAGTTTTTGAGCATTTCAAAACATTTAGATGACTGCTTTTAATTGGGTCAGTTGCTTTAAGGTGGGGATACAGGGGACGTGAGAAAAGGTCAGTGTTTTTGAAGTTTATATATATATATATATATATATATATAAAGGATTTATATATAAAAAAGAATTTTGTTCAAAATAAATCAATAGAAATGTAGAGTTTAATTTTCTTCACATGGTGACATCACAAGTTATTAAATATCTGTAAAAGGGGTCCTGCAACTTAATGACAACTTTTTCTCTTTAATTAAGAAGTTTCTAATTAAGAACACTGGCCTTTTCTCGCGGTACTATATTCTCACCTTAAGAGCTGGTAGATTAGTAGCTATGACAGCTAGGGATTAGTAATTATTTTTGTTTAATTTATGAAATCCTAAAGTAGTATTTAGTGTTCAAACTTAAGGACCCGTCTCACACAACGTATAATGAGTAACTTAGGTAGATAGGCTATAGTTCTAATCGGACATTGCATCGTGATGTAGTATGTAAAAATGTAAAACGTAATTTCACTTTCGATGTTGTCATGTGAGGAATACAGATATCATTTGGATTCAATACTCAACTGTTTTAATTTTTCAATTATTATTTGAGATATTTAAGGCGCACTTTATGAATCGACTGATTGTATCAACATGCGACCTATAACATAACTTAAATGTAGAACAGAGACCCAACACCCGGCCCCCGGCCGTTAATTCATAATTATGAAAGAATAAATCCTAATAATATTTTTTTTGACCATATCAAGAATCGAACACAGGACTCTTAGCTCTGTAGGCAGATACGCTACCGACTGAGTTAAGTTGTTGGACATTGTTTTAATTAAATCCTTCTGATAATTAGTGTTATCAAACTCCTGAAAGGCAATAAGAACTTTGTTTATACTCTAGTAACTGGGTTAAAGACATTTATTGTAATACTGCGCTAACTGATTTCCTTATAGAGACAACTAAGTTACACGTTAACCTCGGGTTCTTTATACCGCTTTGGAAACAATACTCCTTTCTCTCCTCTTTTCGATTGACTGATCCTACTTGAGAGAATAGATTATATTCTTTTGTATCTTCGCTTTGCCTCTCGTTCGATGCAGAGTAAAGCTTTTGTACGAGGTTAAAATAAAAAGTATTGTAACTGTTTCAAATAGGATTATCTCTTTGTCGTGAAATGTAAGTCTATCGACTTTATTAATATTCGTGAAGTTATTATTTATCAATGAATAAAGATAGTCCTTATTAATCTCGGTGTAATTTGTTTTTACTAACGATATTATTATTTTTTATTAATTTTCGTGGAATTGGTATAAATCAATGAACAATGGTAGTGTTTATTAATTTTCGTGAAATATTTGTATATCAACTAAATGTCATTTATAAATGTCCGTGAAATTTGTCTTTATCAATGGATGATTTTTTTTATCTATCAACTTTAAATTTATGTTTATCGTCTAACAATATTGTTTTTTAAAAATCCTCGTTAAGTTTGTATTTACGAATATAAACTATTGAGAGTGTTATTTGTTAATCTTTTGTTTTTACTGTCGAAATATGGTGTCCTTTATTAATCTTAGTGAAATTTATGTTTATTGACGAACAATCATTTTTCTTTATTAATTTTCATGCGTTTTGTGTGTATCGACGAACGATAGTGCTCTTTATTTGATTTGATTTTTCAGCACTCCATCCTATTTCCCATTCGGGTTATAATCTTACTATTTATTAATTATCGTTAAGAGCGCGCATCACATGCCAATCAACTCTGTGATACAGTTGACTCGAAATCGTAAATTTATACGAATACACGTCCACGTGATTAAACATTAATAGAGATAAAGAGTTAATAGAAGATCTTAATACAGAATATTGTTGAACTATTAAATTATATTTGGATAAAAATTGCAATGAAAAGGCCGTTTTAGACCAATTTAAAACGGCTTCATAGATAAGCACTGCTCACAAATCTTCATTCTGTAATGAGGGACACACTGTAATTATTAACAAGAAACTTTATCGCTCTGTCCCCCATCACCACCGCGGAAAATGTCGAGTAATCATTCTAATACGAAGGCACTGAACACATTTCTGGCATTTCAAAGATGTTTTATATTCACTTTAACTGCCTTACCCGCGTGAGCTGGGAGCCGAGTTGGGCCTGCCATGACGCACGCTCTTAAATGTTTGTTTTTCAACCAAATGTGGTGTTATTAACTAATTTATTTTATATTTGTATCTATCAATTAATTAATATTTAGCACCGCGTCTTACTACCCGTTCGGGTTATACGCTTTTAAGTACTAATTACTCTAATGGATTAGGAATTGGGAATTGGATTAGGAATTGGGAAGGTTGAATTAGAGGAAGTGAACCCGCATTTGCGTGGAGGGAGAGTGGAAAACCACTTAGGAAAAACCAACCCCAGTTCACCCGACCGAGATTCGAACCTGGATCTCCCCGTCCTCAGCAGTCGAGCTTAGCACGACACGCACGTTAGCCAACTACGCCACCGAGGCGGGTTTGTATCTATCGATGAACAATGGTGAGTGCGCTTTATTATTGTTGATGAAATTTGTGTTTTATCGATGTACCCTTTGTCTCTCCTGTGAGGTAGGATACCTATCATTAAGGTAGAAACCCTACCTAGCATTATTTCCACTATGGTATAGCTTATAAGATAGGGTTATATTGTGATCCATAAAGGGAAGGCTACCTTTCAGGGTAAACCTAGCGTACAATGGTGTTATTAAAATGGGAATGTAGAATGTAGAGGATGTGATGAAAGGTCAGTGTTTTTGCAGTTTTGATATAAACATTTGTTTGGCTAAAATAAATCAAGTAATCCAGTAGAAACATCAATTTAATTATTTTACTCACATGTAGTTTTCAAGGCCTCTGAACCCCCTGATAAAATTCCTCTTAAAGTTTTTTTAGTCCTCCTTCAATTTTTCATTAATCCTGTCTATTAAAAATTAATTAATTAATCCTATCTGATAAAAGAAATAAGACAAAACATATTATATCTATACTAATACTTTAGTAATAGTACTAGTAGTGGAAATATGAATGTTTGTCTTAAATACATGCAAACATTTTATAGTTCCCAGGAAATTCCCAGGCCCCTTTTAGAACCCCGAGCCCAGGTAAGGTGTATTCCCTACACCCCCTCTCTTAGGCCTTAGATGGTATCAACAGTTGTTGAATATCTGTCATGAGCGTAGCGACATTAGATGATACACTCTTTAATTGAAGGGAAAAAGTTATCATTAAATGCCAGGACGCCCTTGACAGTAATTAAATAACTGTTGGGATATCACCATTTGAATAAAACTAAAATCTTATATTTCCACCGGAAGATTATTTGATTTATTTTGACAAACAAAAAAGTTTGCTATAAAAACTGCAAAAATACTGCCCTTAACTCGTGTTCCCTAGACTCACATTTTAAATTATATTCGTGAAATAATTATATATCGGAGATTGATGGTGTTCATTATGAATTTTAATTATTTTTATTGCCACCTGAAATACAAAACGCGCAAAAAGAACAAAGTTAATAATTAATTTGTACTTAATCGAAGTGGAACCAAAAGGTAAAAGGGTCGCATAACTACCCAGATGATTTTTTTAAATTATTATTTTATAACTTGATATTCGAACAATAAATTATAAATATAGCATTAAGTTCACGCTGGCCTTTAGTGGCAAATATATTCTTTTGGATACAGATAATGCCTACTTTAGCTTTGAAATGAACTGAAACACCACTTTTTTCGTTAAAGCATGTACATAATCCTGTGTTAAAGGGGGAGGGAACACGATATTTTAAGTGATTAGTTTCCAAACTTTGCTGCATGGAAGTATTTTTAGTTGGTAATTATATTTCCGATGTTCCGTAATCTCCCTCTCTCTCACACACTCACACATTAACCTATCTTAATCTACTCTACCACATTTAACTTATACCGTACTATGAACTTATGTAAAGTCTTGCCAATAGCACACATCGTGTGATAAATGTTCCAAACGTCCGAAACGAATCATGTTAGTATATGATAAATTGATTTTAAATTACAACCTCGTGTTCTACAGCTATACTTTTCCATATTACTTTAATGATGAATTACTAAACACACCCTAAGTATCGATTTGTTATAGCCCTGGAGATGGCGCTTATAATTTACTAGACTCCCCCCCTATTATTATTTTCAACACACATATTGAAGAATCATCATAGACTCTACTATAAAATATAGCCTATGTTACTCGCTGATAATGTAGCTTTATATTGGCGAAATAATTTTTAAATCGGTCCAGTAGTTTTTGAGTTTATCCATTACAAACAAAAACACAAAATCAAATCTTTCCTCTTTATAATAATAGTGTAGATACGTATTTCGTGATAGATAGCTAAATAAAATTAAAACAACAATTTTCGGCAATTTGGAGTAAAGGATAAGAATTCAGTACACCAACCTAACTTGCTATATTTAACTAAATTGACCACTTTTCGATTGCCATCGTCCTAAATGGTGTATTTCTATAATGTTTATAATACAGATCTGAATCGGGCCTGCAGTATTGGTCCATCAAAAGGACAACGCGCCGCGAGCTTGACATGACTTCTCTAAGCCATAAGGCTAGCCCTATACTTTCTAGAGGTTCGGGTTAGAATCCTGGACAAGTGCACTAGGGGCTAGTTTTCCGTCTGTGAGTTTTCCCATCATCGTATCAGTCTTTTCCTATAAAACCTACCCTAACTGCGCCCCCATTCTTTGGATTAAGTAATCGATAGTCATTTTGTTAAACGTACTTCCAGTAATTAAAATAAAACCTTACGTTTAGTGGAATACATCTCTCAACTTCATAGGGTGTATTTTTTATCAACCCGCCTCGGTCACGTAGTTTCAGCTAACGTGCTAGTTTCTTGTTGAGATAGACTGCCAAGGACGGGGAGATCTAGGTTTGAATCTCGCTCAAGGGGACTGGGGGTGGCTTTTATTAAACGGCTTTCCACTCTCCCTCCATGCAAACGGGAGTTCACTTCCTCTATATTCAACCTTACCAATTCCTAACCCATTAGCGTGATTAGTACGTGAGTGTGTAACCAGAACGGGTAGTAAGACGCTGTGATAAGTATTATTATTATGTTTGCCAAAAATTGCACACCATGTCTCTTTTTCAACCCATTTAACTACCCTTTCGGACTATATACATATTTATCTCCATATATATGTGTGTGTAATATATTTGTATTCAGCACCGTATCTTACTACCTGTTTGGATTGTACGGCTATGTACTAAGTACGCTTGTGGATGTATGATGAGTAGGGTTGCATTTATAGAAGTGTACCCGCTTTTGCGTCAAGGGAGGGTGGAAAACCACTCTGAGTACATCTAACCGTGATTCGAATCATAATCTAACCGTCATCAGCAGTCTAGTATATTGCGAGAGTGACGCCTTAGACCATGCTGCCACTGACGTGGGCGGGCCATATATTAGGCCTAAGTATGCTAACAACTTAAGGATACTTAAAGTAGAATTGATATAAAATGTACCCGAATTTGCGGAAAAGTATAGTGATTGACTGTTTATGAAAAATCATCTTCAAAAAACCCGGCAGGGATTTTAACCCCAACCACCTCGTCAATGGAGAGCCAGACTAAATTGGCTAGATATTTAGACCACGTGCCCCGGTACCACGATTAATAAAACTTTAGTTTCATCCTGACCCCAAAAATCTAGAAATATAAATTTGTGAACGATTTTGGGCGTGATGTTTTATGCCTCTTACTGTGCTCTACTGTATACACTATTGTTATTAATGTGTATTTTGTCCCTGTCGATGTTTTCTTCTTTCATTGTAAACCATTTTGTAATAAATCCTTCGACAAATTTGATTTGGAACTCGGTCGTAGTAGATATGTGCATACACATTGTAGTGGTATTAAGCTGTCATTTATTGTACTCTCATGTTTATAAGTTATGATTAACGCTGGCAAATTTGGATGAAATATTGGTAATACAAATGCTTAGACATGCACATTACTCTTATATTATTCGACCATACAATATTCTATTTTAAAATTTTAACATCGTTCATTTTAATTACATGGAAATAAGCTTGTGGACAAGTCGATGTGTATATGGGTTCACATCTGCTGTTAGAAATATAGAGTTTAGGAATCTATATAGAATGAAAAATATGTGGATACAAATTTTGGAAAAATAATATATTTGATGGTTTGGCATGCTTTCGTAAGTTTTACCAGTGAATAGTACACATATTCTAGTATCAGTAT
Organism: Timema douglasi; assembly: GCA_901482245.1. Taxonomy (NCBI): domain Eukaryota; kingdom Metazoa; phylum Arthropoda; class Insecta; order Phasmatodea; family Timematidae; genus Timema; species Timema douglasi. The sequence goes on along the minus strand of CABEEJ010000494.1, from coordinate 259,392 downwards.
TTAAATACATACATTTTCAGTAAAATTATGATCTATAAAATCCTATAAATGCTCAGCCAATGTAATTTTTTTTTTTTGTTTTAATAATAATACTATATAAAATATATTTTATCACAAAGAATCTTCAACGACAAATGTAATAATTAATATTTAGTTATCAGATGTCTTCTTGAATTACAGATGTGTTAAATACATCTGGAGTTATCGGAGTTAAGGTTGACCTCGTGTAGTTAAAATTAACTAAAACAACCCGCTTTGATGGTCGCATGGTCTAACGCGCTACTCTAGCAGTAGACTAGACTGCGGGTGACCAGGCGATTGAGGTTCGATTCTCGGTCGGGTGTATTGAGGGTGGTTTTCCCTAAGCAGTTTTCCCACTCTCGCTCCACGCAAATTTGGTACACTTCTTCTAAATATAACCTTTCTAATCTCCAACACCCTGATCGTAATTAGTACATATGGGAATAATCCGAACGGGTAGTAAGATGCGGTGCTAAAGAAAATAGATTTAAACAACAATTTATATTTTTGTAAATGATTAAAAAATTTAAATTTTCATAGGATTTATTAATTTGTTCTCTTTGTTTCATTGCACTTCCGAGCTATACGCTAATGAAGTAGGGCTATGGTAGGTATAATTTAAAGGAAAATGTACTCGAATTTGCGTGGATTAAATTGAGAAACCGTTTGGTAAATAAAAAATTTCTCAGTACACCTCCATTACCTACCAATACAAACTAAATGAGCTTGACATTTTGCGTGTCCACTGGTATGTGTTTTATTATTATTATTATTATTATCACAGCGTCTTACTACCCGTTCGGGTTGTACGCACTTACGCTAATGTGGAATGGTAGGCTGATTGTGAGATGAAAATGGAGGACCGATAGCTTAACGTGGGATCCGAACCACAGTGGAGACCTGTCATTCCACACATTCATAAGTTTTGATTAATACACATTTTTTCAGAGGTGCAGGAAGGGTTTGACAATCAGATAAATCTGTGCCGGGACCGAGGATTGAACCCCGGGCCCCTAGAATTGAAGTCTGACACCTTACGCCTAGACCGGTTTTTGTTGTAAAGATTGCTAAAACTTTAGAAAGAAACATTTTCCCACTCGCTTCTAGATCGGTATTTAGTTAATAAAAATGTGTTTATGTAGTTAATGGGTTAAACACACTTTTCAAAGCAAAGATTGTGCTTTTTCCACATTTTTACATCCCCTCCTGTAAAATTAAGAACATAAAAAAAAGATACGTTATTTCTAAAGACCAGCTTATAGAAAAGCGTTAACTACGCGGAAAACACGTAGGTTGAAACTAAATAAAAGTATTTTTTTCCGTTTATTTTTATATATATATATCCCTTAAATGTTTTCACTCTAGAATTTCAGATGTTCATTTCCTTTCTGAGCTACAAAGCAGGACTGAGCTCCGTGTGGTGCAAACCCACTAATCACATAAAGAGTAGTAAAAAAAAAAAGAACGTTACGAAAAAAATAAAGGAAAATGGGCCAAGCTTCGTGAATCTGTAGATGAGGTTGAGGCAAAAGGTAAAGTATAGTCAGATCAATGTAAGAAATAAATGATCACACATTTCAATAAGTTATTTCACTTAATTTTATATAATGATACGCCAAGCCGTGTACACTACTTAAGATTCCCACTGGTTCCACACCTTATTAATCAGTATCATCACATCTCATTGCGGTTACGTGTAGGTAACCTCCTATGGTATACCCTGGCGAACATATATCACGGTCAAATATGCCGCCATACGTTTAAAAAAATATATTACAAATTAATGGCGTTCTCAACTTAAATTTAACCAAAAATAATTATTATGAACCTAACTTTTTACATTATTACCAGAATTTTTCTCTTAATCTTCTACAGATGCACGAGTTCTTTTAACATATTTCCACATTGTCATAAAATTAAGGACAGACCAACCAAAAAGCAAGTTTTTTTGAAAAATTCTCGCGAAACCCTGGTTGGTATTACCGCTCTTATGCAAGTTTTTTTTTATTTTACTCGACTATCCGACCATGTTTATTTTTTCTAACTAACCGCCTTGGTGGCGTGGTTAGCTAACGCACTAGTTTCGTGTTGAGCTAGACTCATGAGGACGTGGAGACCGAGGTTCGAGTCTCGTTCGGGTGAACAGGTTTTTTCTTAAACGGTTTTCCACTCTCCCTTCACGCAAATGTGGGTTCACTTCCTTTATATTCGACTTTCTCGATTCCTAACCAATTAGCCTAACCAGTACTTAATCTTATAACTCGAACGGGTAGTAAGAAACGGTGCTAAGTAAATATTTTTTCTGACCAGCTAGGAAGATATCCTGAAGATATAAACGATACCATTGTTTAGATTTATAGAAGTCGAATAAACTTGATCAAACATTTTAAATCAAGGGGAAAAGTTATAAAATGCCAGGATGTCCATGACAAAATATAAAATAACTGTTTTGATTATCATGCGAAAAAACATATTTGACATAAACTGCTTTACTTTCCATCTCACTCTAAACCCCCTCCCTCTCTAAACAAAATGTTCCTGGCCCCAAGGTTTGTTGTACAGTTGATAAACGTTAATTTCATTGTTGTTTTGTTTTTGAGACGTGTCATACTATCTCCTCGGCTTACATTAAAAGGAAAAAAAAACTCCATGGCGTCAGCCCGCAATCCAGCTGTACCAACCGAGCGGCCGCCGTCTATTGGAAACGATAGTATCAACATCTACGGATATAGGTTGTCATGTGGTCAAGCACAACGAGCCCTCCAGCCGTTAATCTCAGTTTTCCAGACCGGAGCCGTTACTTTTGTCATTCAAGTTGCTCCTAATTTGAGCTTACGAGGCTGAGCTGATTCACTGCTTCACAACAATTCTGTAGGTGCCGTGGATCGAACTAGGGAGTATGTATTTGTAGCCAGGAACTCTGACAATTAGACGGCAGAAGCGGTCCTAAATATACCAAAATTGACGTGGAGGGCTAATGGGAAACCCCCTAGGAAAATCTACCCTCAGTTCATCTGGCCGTGATTTGAACCCCGACCTCCCCATCACCGGCTAACTATATTAGACGAGTTTGACGTTTAGTACGCGTGCCCAACGGCGTGTGTTGATCTGGTTGATTATGTAAGTTTTAAATCACGTTTTAATAAATTTTTTTACATTCATTACCGTTTCCAGTCTGAGGTCTGGGTCATTTTTTTTATCCAGTCGATACATTTTCCACTACCAGCTTATTAGGCCTGTCGTAGCTTCATATAGGCCTACCTTATGATCTAACTTAAGGCTGAGACAAGCACAGCATCCAGCCCCCCGGTCGTTAATTCATCATTGTTGTGTAAGGGTAAACCTACTTTTCACCACTGATAACAACAATTATGGCCATGCTGGGAATCGAACCTGGGACTCTTATCTCATTGGGCAGACACGCTACCAACTGAGAGAAAGTGTCGGATTTGTGTAAATATTTTTTAAATACAAGTAGAATATTTAAAGCAGTAATTAAAAAAAATTATATTATTAATAAATTACAATACAAATAAAATAAATGGTGAATTTTTTTTTATAGTGGAAAAGGAAAGAATGGCAGAGGATAGGAGATAAATTATTTTGCAAGAAGGCGTTCTAAGGAAGAAAAAAATGTGTGTGTGTGGGTGGAGACGAAAAAGAATCACATTCTATTTGGGAGAAAAAAAAAGTTGAGGTCAGAGTTTACAAGGGTACCATCAACTTAATTTAGTAATTAATTAAAAGTGTAACCATTGGCGCAGATACAAAGGGGGTGGGCGTTACAATGCTGTGAAGAGTTCAGCCCTAGTTGCTTGTGAGAAGGGGGGAGGGTTTCACTTTTCTGACATTCCAGTATAATTAATCCTACATTTTATTACGGTCTTTTTATTTTTAGAAGTCTTGTCAGACGGGGAATATTTAATTAATTGTTCGAATGATGGTGAAAATTATCAACTTATATTACAGTAAATTTGTTAGATTATTTGGATACGTGGATAGTTTTTTTCCCCCATTATAAATCCCGAACTTTATTCAACAGAAATTATATTTCCTTCAATCAACTTTTATATTATTGGGGAACATTTGATATTGAAAGGTTTGTAACGTGTTCACTTTGGTATCAACTAGTACTGTATGTCATATGCTTTTATACGCCAACTATTGACTACTAGATATAGGCTACCTTTTCTATTTCACAAATACAAACATATCGTACGATAACACATATTAAAGAGCGTTTTAAAAAAATGGTATTTCATAAATAAATAAATAATTTTCTTTCCTATTTCTTAAAAAAAACACCTTATGAAAAATCGACCATTTATTTTGTGTTTGATGCTATAAAAGACCAATATTGCAATTAAATGCGGATGGGTGACTTGGCGGTCTAGGGGTAAGGTGTCAGACTTCTGTGCTGGCGGCCGGGGTTCAATCCTCGGTCCCGGCACAGATTTATCTGATTACCAAACTCTTCCTTCACCTCTGACAAGACATCTTGTGAATGTGGGGAATGCCAGGCCTCCACCGTGGTTCGGATTCCACGTTAAACTGTAGGTCCTCTATTTCATCTCACAATCACCCTACCATTACACATTAACGTAAGTGCGTATAACCCGAACGGGTAGTAAGACGCGGTGATAATAATGCTAATAATAATAAATGCGGATATAAGCTAAGCAGGAAGTTGCGCTAGCGACTAAGCCAAGAGGTCAAACTCAATTGCAGTCCAACTTCCTTATTTGATAGCTAACCGGCCCCGTGGTGAAGTGGCTACGAACCTGGAAGTCCCGGGTTCGATTTCCGGCTGGTATCTTTTGTACTTTTCCCGAAAGGGGAAATGCCCCAACGGTCACCAGGGGTTGGTTAGTTTGGTTTAAGTTAGGTTGTGTTTCCACTGATTTCACACCATCATCTCATCGGAACACGGAAAGTACGTATGTACGATTAGTACATATTAGTACATTCGGGCGTTCCCTAGGCAACGGTACATCAGTACTGTCCAATCTTTCCATAAACTGGGCTACGAATGATGTAGTCCAGATGCACAATATTATTATCTGACAGCTAGAAAAGTAACGGTATCTACTTTCACGAACACGTCAAGTGATGTTATCGGCAGCTGTTACTTTTGATAGATGTTATCAATACCTATAAAAACACAAATAATAAAAGTAAAATGTTATCAATGTTGGCCTAAAAAAAATGTATATTTTCTGAAAATTTCTTCCTACTAAAATTCTATCTTTCAGTCGGTTAACAATTTATTAGTACTCACCTACAACAAGTTTCTAAACCTACTTAATAATATTCTTACGCCAAAAGAAGTGTTCTGCAACTTTCCATATTTTCAAGATAAATATAGTGACTTCATTATCAAATTTGGTTACTCTACAATTATTTGTTTTATCTTCTCTAAAAGTGTCAATTTAATTTGAGCTTAGCTATACCCTCTCTTGCGTACATTACGTATTTTTTATCTCCTCGGACTCTTATGGCGCCCGTATAAACTAAACTTCCTTTCAACAATCTACGAATTTTAATGACTCTCCTCGTTGCGCGTTATTTAACGACTGTATAATACAACCCTCTAATTTTCCTTCGCAATGAGTCTTTATTACCCAAGGTATTACTATGACTTAAAATTGGCAGTGTTGGGGGAGAAACTCGTGGATCGTATGGCGCGGCGGGCGTGCATTTGTGAGCGGAAAATAAGATAGTTTGTTTAAATAGAGGGCCAGTTTCATAGTCAGGTTTAGTACGCCTCAAGTGCGGCGCTACACTAAATACATGACGACACCTACCTAAACCAGAATGGAATGGGCCAGTTTCCTATGTAAGAACGGCCCATTCCATTTTGGTTTGGATAGGTGTCGTCTTGTATTTAGTGTAGCGCCGCACTTGAGGCGTACTAAATTTGACTATGAAACTGTCCCTTTGTATATTTTTTATACTTGGTCCTTTCACTTTGTATGCTTGATTTTAAGTAAATAGATTTCTTATATCGTGTTTTAAAAGCAACGCTTAATTGAAATAAGGTTGGAGAACAGGGCTTTATCCCCATGCTTTGATGACAATTTTTTGCACTACGTCTTACTACCTGTTCGGGTTATACTCTCATGTGCTAATTAAGCTAATGGTTTTAGGGATTAGTAAGGCTATATTAAGAGGAAGTTTTCCCGCATTTTCCTGAAGAGAGAGAAAGATAGTGGATTTTTTTAAACTACCCTCACTACACTCGAAAAAGATTCGAACCTCGATCTACTCGTCATCGGCAGTCTAGTCTACTGTGAAAGTAGTGCGATAGACCATGCGGCCACCGAAGCGGGTAATAGTTATTTCTTTTAGGGACTAAACAAGGCTTCCAGGTTAAATTACCGGTATATCAGAGTAATTATTTAACATTGATTAAATTAGGGTTTCTCCTTTCAGTGATGAAATGAGGAAGTTAGTTTGTAAGTCGTATGCTGATATAATCGGTTAATCTAGTCTAACCCAAAAAGTGTCTCAGACTTGCATCGGTGCATACGCCAACTAAATATCAGACTCGCATAGTCTGATTTGCTGATTAATGGAAGGCTGTGGTTCGATTCCCGGTCGGTTATACTGAGGTTTAATTTTACTAAATTGTTTTCCACTCTACCTCCTCTCAAATGTGAGCCCATATAAGTTCATATAGAGTGTGGAAGCCTAAAACATGTTTATTAAGACGTTTCCTAATATTGATATGGTGACTTTTATAATCGATAGCTCTAAAGGCACACAATGTATCCGCCTCGGTATCCTTGGTTCGGGTCCTGACCAATTTATTATACGAACTGATCGCCCTGGATTCATTCGTCTGCCAGATAGTTTTTCGTTCCCTACCAACGAAAGATCACAAATAAATAATTATGGTTAATTTATCTCACACTTTGATTTTGATTGGCATTTAGATAATGTATATTAATAATAAAAGTTGTGTTGGAGTGACTACAGTAGCCCCGTAGCTTCTTTGGTACCGACTGACAGCTGACGGCTTTTAAAAGTTATCAGACCAAATTATGTATCCCTACGCCGAACCAAATGATCTGCAAAAACATGTGTTTAGCAGCTGTCACTTCTGACGGTCAAAATTTAGGTATATACCTAAATGTGAGCCTCCCACACGTCTAATCTGGTTGTTGGTGTGATCGTCAGTCTCTCTCTCTCTCTCTCGTGGCAGCTGTGAGGTCATCTTACCACCCTCCCAGCGTTCAAAAGGGGGTGGGGGACAACTCCCCTTCCCCCGTCAGAACAAAATCAGCCAAGGTCGCTTTGATTGTCTTAGGAAAACTGCGACTCTGGTCGGGGAGATATTGTTATTATTATTATTATTATTATTATTATTAGCACCGCGTCTTACTACCCGTTCGGGTTATACGCACTTACGCTAATGTGTAATGGTAGGGTGATTGTGAGATGAAATGGAGGACCTACAGCTTAACGTGGAATCCGAACCACGGGGGAGGCCTGGCATTCCTCACATTCACAAGATGTCTTGTCAGAGGTGAAGGAAGGGTTTGGTAATCAGATAAATCTTTGCCGGGACCGAGGATCGAACCCCGGCCGCCAGCGTAGAAGTCTGACACCTTACCCCTAGACCGCCAGATCACCGGTGTTATAATAATAATAATAATTATTATTATTATCATCACCGCGTCTTACTGCCCGTTCGGTTTATACGCACTTACGCTAATGCGTAATGGTAGGGTGATTGTGAGATGAAATGGAGGACCTACAGTTTAACGTGGGGTCCGAACCACGGTGGAGGCCTGGCATTCCTCACATTCACAAGTTGTGATTAATACACGTCTTGTCGGAGGTGAAGGGAGGGTTTGGCAATCAGATAAATATGTGCCGGGACCGAGGATTGAACCCCGGACCCCAGCACATAAGTCCGACACCTTACCCCTAGACCGCCAGGTCACCTGAGATATTGTTAAGAATGGTCCTGATCTTTACTGCTAGTTTTTATGTTAGAATCATAAATCCTAAGAAACACAATACGCCTTGTTACCCTCGTTTTCGAAAGTGAGAATAAGTGACGCTCAAGTACGTATTTCACGGTGACTCCTAAATTCTGAAAGACAACATTAAATATATGTTATGCTTCATAGCATTCTTCTACTACCAGCACAGGTTGCGACATGGTCTTAGGCGACAGGCTCACACTGTAATGAATTGCCATTGATTGTGAAATTTTTGTAGCACCGCGTCTTACTACCCGTTCGGTTTATACGCTTATATACTAATTACGATTATGGTTTTTAGGGATTGGGAAGGCCATATTTAGAGGAAGTGCATCCGAATTTGCGTGGAGAGAGAATAGGAAAAAACATTTTGGAAAGTACACCTGACAGATTCTAACCTCGATCTCTCCGCTATCGGCAGTTTATTCTCACACAAGAATAGTGAATTAGACCATGCGGCCACCGAAGCGGATTTGATGGGGATGACGAAATTCGAATGTATACCTGGTGTACTGGAGGTGGATTTCTGTATGTCATTTAATCGTGGTGGTCTTTCACATCCTCTTTCCAAGCTAATTTCGGGTGCACTTCCTTTAAAACTATACTTCCCGTCCCCACACCTTAGATTAAGATGTCGATATTCTTGTATCAATTAACAAAAAAACTAAGATTATTTCTACTACCTCGTATTCTAGGTCTATATCTATTTAGTTTGTCTAATTATTCTCTCCGGTTTTTAAAGACTTCCTGAATTTCGATACCGAGAACAAATTCTGTTTATCCAAGCGATTTGCCTTTGAGAGGATTTTATCTTTATCTTCAAAGGGTAAGAACAAAAATACTGGATAGGTCTGCATGAGCTATTTTCTTTGTAAATCTTATCGCTTGGAGCAAGAGTCATTCAAGTGATTGTATTATTGTGAATATAAGATGAACAAAGATTGGAGTGGCTGGTAACGAACACGTTCAAACAATCTGGTAACACAACTGAGAATACTCTATTTTTCTATAAACTATTAACTGGCTAACTGGTCTTTAATAAATAAATATCACCTGCATCGATGGATACGCGGTCTAATCCTCAAGCTCATTCAGACTGGTTTTCCCATGACAATAGGGCTTAGGCTAGAATCTCAGCCTAGCGTAAGGGGGGTGATTTTCCCCGAAATAGTTTTCCACCTCCCCCTAAACGCTAATGTGTGTGCATTTCCTCTAAATACAGCTTTTTTCCCCATCATTGCCTCATTAGCCTATAGGAATCTGTTGGTAAAATTACGCATAGCTTATACAGGATGTACCGACTTGTGGCGCACATTTCAAACGCAAACTTTGGAATACTTTGCGTTTGGAGCCGCTTTTATTTGGGACACCCAGTAGCACGATTCTTAAAAATCTTGACCATAGTCGAGGCCGATGGTTAAAACTATCTATACGTTAAAAGGCTAACTTGAGGGAATCAATCTCTCATTCTCATAATTTCAGAGAGATAGATAGATAGATAGATAGATAGATAGAGAGAGAGAGAGAGAGAGAGAGAAAATAAAAGGCACATAGTGTGTAAACGAGTGCAAATAAAAACGGCGTCTAGCTAGGATCCAAAGCCCTTGATTGTCTGGGGAAACACAAGGGCTCACTAGTTATATTTCTTAAGGGGTAAATAAGTGTGCCGCTGCTACACCTTCAAAGGTCAAACAATACGGTACGTTTTCCCCTATCAAAATTATCTTTACTTTCCGTCTCATTCCTTGTTAGCGCTCTTTATTTAAAAACAATTAAATTGGCGAACAATTTACTTTCACGAATTTATTAAAACGAATTATATAGCAACGAACTATAAATTGACTAATCTTATTATTCCGTTATACTAAACGTTTCCTAATTGTATCCCGAACAAAACTTTGAAGAGATTAAATTACTGGTTCGGTACGGATGAAGGAGGGGTAAGAAGGGCGAGCGGTGAGGGTGGCCCAAACCCATCCCCAAATGCAATTAACGATCAAATTTTTCATTACTAATCAGCGGAAGGGGGCAATTAATGGAATAAAGTTACACACAAAATGAGCATGGACATAACCGGAATTTGTCTGTGTACTGTCCGGTATTTTGTTCCTTTTCTATTCCACCTTCCCCTCCCAGCCACCTCCTCTCCACTTCTTTCTTCCCTCCTCTCTCTTGCCATGTTCGTGGTTGCGCCTGGGCACCCCATCCTTGGACGCGGGTCTAGATTGAATTAAGAGCTGGAATTCCGACGCCTGCAAGCATTCCTTGTAAGGGGATGCTGGGTGGGTGATATCATGTCCAGGGACATGCTGAGAAGTGTCGTTATCAGTTTCTTTATTTGGTATATTTCCTCTCTTCAACACCTCCCAGCTATCTTCGCGCCTTCTGACAATCGAACAACCAGTTCCGCAAGGTGATACTTTACTCTTTAACAAAAGGGGTGACCTGGTGGTCTAGGGGTAAGGTGTCAGACTTCTATGCTGGGGGTCTGGGGTTCAATCCTCGGTCCCGGCAAAGATTTATCTGATTACCAAACCCTTCCTTCACCTCTGACAAGACATCTTGTGAATGTGTGGAATGCCAGGCCTCCACCGTGGTTCGGATTCCACGTTAAACTGTAGGTCCTCCATTTCATCTCACAATCACCCTACCTTTACACATTAGCATAAGTGCGTATAACCCGAACGGGTAGTAAGACGCGGTGCTAATAATAATAATTTAACTAAAGGTTTTAATTTCTTAATCCGTTTGGAAAGTTGGCTTATAATAAATAACAAGCATTGTTTATAAAACTTATTGTGTGTATTGTTTTCACTAATTCATTCTTTTCCCCCATCTTCTACCTGGGTGAATGCTGGTTCCTTCTCTATATGTTTACCTCTATCATCCTTGCCAGCTCGCATTTAGTCGTTAATAACTTTTTTGTAGAACAAAATTAAAAATAAATACAAACTACTTTCCTAATGGGACCTTGGAAATATAAAATATGAAATGCGCCGTTCAATGCATTTTACATTGGATGGGACGTCAAAAACAATTCCTATAAATTATACTTTCCTCATCGCTAACTTATGAACGTAATTTAAAAACTCGCACAGTCTGAACGAGTAGTGAGATGTGACATAGGAAAAAAACCGACGAGGAGAATTATAAATAATTGTGTTTGTATTCTCGAGAAGAAAGAATTAAAAAAACACACTGTAAAAAAATATTACGATGAACACGATCTATTCTCGCTCTACTGATTTGGACCCAGGTTTTCTAATTGTTTAACTAGCTTTGCTGTTTATATTATTAGATTTACACTGCGAAAATTCTAATCACAAAATCAAAGTTATTGGTTAATAGAATTGGTGTGAGTCCGACACCTCAGTTTAGTCGATATCGTGTCTGTGATCTGAGCTAAGTGTCCTGGGATTGATTCCCTGTATGGTCGATAAATGAATCATTGGTGAAATGTTGGTTTCACCTTTGATGATTAACTAACAGCTAGGCGATGGGTGATTTGTCTGTTCTAGATTTAAGTTAGTTTATAAATGACCCACTTTGGTGGTCACATGGTCTAAGGCGCCACTATCGCAGAATACTAGACTACCGATGACTTGGAGCCCGGGGTTCGAATTCCTGTCACGTGTACTGAGTTTTTTAAAATTATTTTTCATTCCCCTTCTACGTAAATGTAGGTACGCTTACTTTTAAATTCAACTTTCCTCATTATTAACATATTGGAGTAATTAGTACATCGCTGTATAATATAATCCTTGTGGATAGTAAAACGGGGTGCAAAAAGACCCCAAAATAGTTAGCTTATAAGTCGTGTGCTGATATATTCAGTCGGTTCAGAGAGTACATGTTAAATATCTCAAATATATTTATTTTAAACTGTAATGTGTCTCGTGTCCTTTTTACCCTAACTCTTGTCGCAAAAATCTTCTCACACTTGAATGAAGTGATAACCTCATCGCCAGGGAATTTTATTGTTCGCTCTTTTCCGTGCAAGTATATGAAATAACTCCTAAATGCGCGGACATACCGTGTGGAAAGACCATTACGATCGAAAATCCGCCAGCCGCTGTGGTCTGATAAAATACATCCCCCGCTCCCCCCTTCCATTCGCCGGTCCACCTTACTTATCCATACCCACGGCCGCGTGGCTTCACTGGTGACGTCATCCACTGGCTCGCTCGATTAGTTCAACAGGGGGAGGGGGGGGGCGGAGAACGATCGAGAAAGATCGAGAAGTTGCCTGTTGCTATGCTTTCAAATAGAGATCGTTCCACGAGTAGGTCAGGTATCGTCGGGTCATTGTGAGATTTGTTATCATCAGATATTTTTTATTTATATCAATGGTGACCTGGTGGTCTAGGGGTAAGGTGTCGGACTTCTATGCTGGGGTCCGGGGTTCAATCTTCGGTCACGGCACATATTTATCTGATTACCAAACCCTTCCTTCACCTCTGACAAGACGTGTATTAATCACAACTTGTGAATGTGTGAAATGCCAGGCCTCCACCGTGGTTCGGATTCCACGTTATACTGTAGGTCCTTAATTTCATCTCACAATCACCCTACCATTACACATTAGCGTAAGTGTGTATAACCCGAACAGGTAGTAAGACGCGGTGCTAATAATAATAATATTAATAATTTATATAAATGATAAAAACACTAGAGCTTAAGTTTGTGGACCCGAAGCTAGTCTATAAAGTGTCCCCCTCCTTTCTTTTTACGTGTTTGTACTGTACAAATAGGAGACGCAATGTATGCATGACAATTATGTGGCTATTGTAATCGGCGAAATGTTGTTAAATGACTGGTTTGGGGAGATGGAATTAAATCGCAACTACATATAAAATCTGATTAATCAAATTTCAATTTGCAAAATCCTCGGTACTTAACCTCAATTATTAAACCTGATCATATACCCTCTTCTTCCCCCCGTCACGACCAGTGCAATATTGTGAAATTATCTCTAGCGTTTGTTTGGCGTTTTTGTTTCAAACCATGCGGAGTTAATAATAAATAAACCTCATTGGGATAACACAAAATGGAATTACAACTAGACACGGTGCTTTCTTTGATAATATTTGTATGTATTCATGGATATTCCAATATTCGTGCAAGCAAGAGATAAAGAAGTGAATATAAAGCAACAAAACAATCATTTTACAAGTTCAGCATTTGGTGATAAATGCTTCAACTATTATCGCTGAAGTTAACTAATATAAAAACAATAAACAAAATTAAATTTGAAATATTTTGTTATTTATCGCCACGTCTAACTACCTTTTTATGCTAAACGCAACATTATAATTACTTAGATGAATTAAAGATTAGGAAGGAAACATTTTAGAGTTAATATACCTGCATTTGTGTGGATAGAAAGGGGGGAACCATTTAGGAAAAATTACCTTCAGTTGACTTTACCTGGATTCCAAACCCAGTCTCTCCGTCTTGAGTAGGCTAGTATAAATGAAGAACGATGCCTTAGACTATTTGGCCACTGAAGTGGGTCTTTAACTATTAGATGGAAAAAAAAGTTGTAACTTATATCACTGTGTTTTGTAGTTTTATCAATTGAAAGAGGACCTTTTTCCTAATCACACACACTATCTTAATATCTATCTTTTCAATAGTAAAAACTGTATTATAATTTTTGGAAATATTTTTTTCCCGTCGTGTCTTGGTAACTATTATGTTAAAATGCATATATTAACTACACAAATGGGTGACCTGGTGGTCTAGGGGTAAGGTGTCAGACTTCTATGCTGGCGGCAGGGGTTCAATCCCAGGTCCCGGCAAAGATTTATCTGATTACCAAACCCTTCCTTCACCTCTGACAAGACATCTTGTGAATGTGGGGAATGCCAGGTCTCCACCGTGGTTCGGATTCCACGTTAAACTGTAGGTCCTTCATTTCATCTCACAATCACCCTACCATTACACATTAGCGTAAGTGCGTATAACCCGAACGGGTAGTAAGACGCGGTGCTAATAATACTAAAACTACACTAATGAGATAGGAATGAGTAAAATAGGATTTTTTTGGAAAACTTACCCGCATTTGCGTGGAGACCATTTAGGATAGAAAAAACTCCTTCAGCACACCCGAACAGGATTCGAACTCCTACCTCTCCTTCACCGGCAATCCATTCAACACGAGAATGACGCTTTAGACCATGTGATCACTGATGCGACCATTGAAGTAATCGCTGTACATCCCGCCATATTATATTATATGTGACATTTGTGTTTTATTCTTTTGTATGTGGTACACGTGTATATATATATATATATATATATATATATAAATATAATGATGATGTGATGCTGAAGAAATCGATCATCTACATTTGGATGGAACTGTACATTTTAGGGTGCTTCATAGGAGAGCATTAAGAAGCGTTACAGAGAAGTTTAAATGATCATAAGGTTTATGACCGGTTAAAAAGCTAAAATTTTGAGTTTTTTTTAACTATTAACGATTCTTTACGAGAAAATTTGTACTTCTGAGATTAAAGAAAAAGATTATAAACCTAGTTCTAACCCTCCTCTGTTAAATAAAGTTGTGTGTTAATAAAGTAAGAACAGAACATTTTAAGATTATATGATGCCGGATTGTTTTATAGGATTTTAGGTAAGGTTTTTAAAAAACCTTTGAAATGCTTAGTAAGAACGTTTAAGAATATTAAAATTCAATCTTATTATTATTATTAGCACCGCGTCTTACTACCCGTTCGGTTTATACGCACTTACGCTAATGTGTAATGGTAGGGTGATTGTGATATGAAATGGAGGACCTACAGTTTAACGTGTAATCCGAACCACGGTGGAGGCCTGGCATTCCTCACATTCACAAGATGTCTTTTCAGAGGTGAAGGAAGGGTTTGGTAATCAGATAAATCTATGCCGGGACCGAGGATCGAACCCCGGCCGCCAGCATAGAAGCCTGACACCTTAACCCCTAGACCGCCAGGTCACCTAAAATTCAATCTTAGTGAATTTAAGTTGGACAAGTTGTACTATATTGATGTGAAAGAAACATAAATATGTAATATAAATATAATATATATGCACAATATTTAAATGATATTGGTAAAAGATTTGGTAGTAATAATTACACGATATGATACATTTTAATTATGAATACATTAAAATTGTAACAAACATCCACAAATTAGGTATATTTTAAAATATACATTTGAGTCAATTACAATTAAAAATAAGTTGAAAGAATCAAAGGACGTGCCAGACATTGTGGTGTAACATAAAATTAATGAAAGCTAATAAATTATAATGTCGAAATAATAAATAATTATGAAACATCATATTTATCAGAAATTCAAACTATCTGCTTGATCATCCCATGTCATGTTATCTTTTACAAATATCATTTAAATATTGTGCATATAGGCTATATTATATATATATATATATGTTTCTTCCTTTTAATTTGTTGTAATTATTAAATAAAGGTTATGACTAATAAAACTTAGTGGGACGTCGATTATCCCCCGAAATCCTTCGAGCACCGCCTGGGGCTAAGCGTACCACGGCCTGCCTTAAAAGTATGTTTATGGTCTATTAAGGGTTGTAGGATCCGACTCATAACAAATCTATGTTATCACTATAAATATTGGATGCAAGCCAAGCACCCAAGCTAGTTCTATTCCAATATGTCCAGTATTTGGCACAGAAATGACAAATATTTACAATCGTTACTCTCGTGGCGGACGGGATGGAAAGGTTGAAACATTGAACAGAAACAAAAATAAACAGACACGACGTTGGTGGGGTGTAAACATTGCTTGATGAGGTTTATAACTCTCCAAAAAAAGTTAAGTCACATTGGAAAAAAACACAGTGAAGTTTCACTACCTACTTTTATATGCGATTAAATAAGGATAGTTTATTACCAGTATACTAGTAAGATTTGATTTAATAGCTAATAGGTGACCTGGCGGTCTAGGGGTAAGGTGTCAGACTTCTGTGCTGGCGGCCGGGGTTCAATCCTCGGTCCCGGCACAGATTTATCTGATTACCAAACCCTTCCTTCACCTCTGACAAGACATCTTGTGAATGTGGGGAATGCCAGGCCTCCACCGTGGTTCGGATCCCACGTTAAACCGTAGGTCCTCCATTTCATCTCATAATCACCCTACCATTACACATTAGCGTAAGTGCGTACAAGCCGAACGGGTAGTAAGACGTGGTGCTAATAACAATAACAATAATAATAATAACTAATACAAATGTATGTGACAAAGAGGATATATTTTTAGATTAAATTAGCAACGTTTGTTCGGGGAGGAGTGAGAAATCACTGTAGACAACTCTTTCCTTCTTTTCAACCATCCATGAACTGAACCCTGGTCTTTCGGGTCAATGTCAAGCATTATAGTACTCGAATAACTATGATTTTTAACAAATTTTGAAGTACATATGTAAACAAAACAAACTTCTGAAATATAACTTTCAAATAACAACTTTTGTTTGAAAGTTTTTTTTAATGGATAGATATTACAAAGACGTGTCCAAACGAAAAAAAAAAAGTATTTGATTACAAGCCTCAAAGTTAGGCCAAAAGTTAAACATCCTACTACTCATATTATGACCTAGCTGTCTTTAATTAATATTAATGCCGAGCTTAGACGACGAAATTTTTTAAAATTAGTAATAAAGTTATCTAAACATCCAAAAACATTCGTCATGGTAGAAGGGCGCATTCGTTCAAAAATACGTTGCTTTGTAATGCTTCAATTTAGGCCGAAGTTTGCCATTTCGAGCCCTTACTATGATTTTAAGCGGCTCCACGTTACTGGAGTACACACATGACTAACTAGGAAATAAGTTCAAGTGGGACACGTGTTCATATGAACCTTTTTCATTGTTTTTGTTTATCCAGTCCACTACTAAAGTGTATCCCACACGTTAAGTTACACCCTGTATATATATTTGTAGCTGCGGTTTGAAAATGCAATAGATGGGTGTCAAACAAACCGCTATTAAAATACTTATTGTACCGCCTGGTATCGAACCCGATATCTATGGTTTAGTAGCCAAGAGTGTTGACTACTAGACCAAGAGGCCGGCGCCTTTTTCATTTATACTCCATTAACGTAATTAACGTATGCTTATAATCCGAACGGTTACTAAAACGCGGCGAAATTTGCCTAGCTAAAAATAAAGTACTCGTATATTTACATTATACGGAACCTCACCCACAACAACAAAGTAATTTGCGTATTTAAAATTGAGGTTTTGGGTTTTATTTAAGCGTCCTATTGCCATTACGATTGTTGGGTTTACTATTAAATTATGTGTGTCGGAGGGGGTGGCCTGTCACCGCGTTTCCACGCTATTAGAGCTATAAACAGTATTATTAAATCTAGAGGCAATAGAAACGGTAATGTTTCTTTTGGTCTTGCTTGTCCTTTGGTGAGTTTAATCACATGATTTATTTATCAAACAACATGGAGGTTTTAGCTTGGATTAACCTCCAATCAGATATGTTTTAGGAAAATAATAAATTTAAATAAACATGGCTAGCTGTAAGTTTTCACCTGCAAAAACTTAGCAAAGGGTGTTAATTAAATGTACTAAAATAACCACACAAGNTAAAAAAAAAAAAAGACATGTCATTGGTCTTTACAAAATATTCTACCAATCCTATTCGAATATCTGAGGGAAATAAACTCATTTTAGAAAATATTTAAGTTTGAAACATATGTTTATCACTTTTTATTTTCATTTATTTGAGGTAGTTATTTAACATGCTCTTTATGAACTGACTAATTATATCAGCACGTAACTTATAAACTAACTTGAATCTAGAACAGACACAACATCCAGCCCCAGCTCGTTAATTCATATCTGTGAAAGGGGAAACACACAGTTCACCAATGGTAAATTTTTCGGCCGTGTCAGAAATCGAACTCGAGACTCTTAGCTCAGTAGACAATTACCCTACCGACTGAACTAAGGTGTCGGAGATAAAAATCTATCAATCAAGAGCGCCGCTTATCTGAAGTGATGTGCCTTAAGGTGCGGTCGAAGGGAACGCGAGTATTCTTACAGTTTTTAGAGAATTGAAATGTTTAGGCCAAAATAATTCAAATATTTCTCCAGTAGCAGCATAGAGTTTAGTTTCATGTGCATGCTAATACCAACCGATCTTGAATATCTGTTAAGGGTGTCCTGGAGTGTTGTCAACACTTTTTTTCTTTTTTTAAAATGTTTTGACAACCTTCCAGGACACCATTGACAGATATTCAAGATCTGTTGATATTAGCATGTGCAGGAAACTAAACTATATGTTGCTACTGGAGAAATATTTGATTTATTTTGGACAAAAAAATCTAATGCTATTAAAAGTGTAAAAACTACTCTCTAACCCTTCTGCCGCACCTTAACATTGCGGTGCTGCTTATGGTAAGATCATCTCAGAAGCTTTAAAACCATTAAGACAATCCTAAATTAATATTTTTGATCTTTTTGTTATGACCCTGTTAAAAAAATACTTTATTTATTTGAGAAAGTGTAGATCTGTGTTTTCAGCCATTTACTCTGATTTCAAAACTGCGACATTTTGCGTGAAACATCGTAGAAAATGAGCTAATTTCCTTTCATGATTTAAAAAAAATTGATATAAAGGCGCGTTTCGGTGGTCGCATGATCTAAGGCATCACTCTCATAATGGACTAAACTACAGAATACGGGAGGATCATGGTTCGATACCTGTTGTGTGTACTGAGGTTTTTTCCTTAAATGATTTTCCACCTTCCCTCCACGCAAATGCGGGTACACTTCTTCTAAATTAAGCTTAATAATCCCTAACACATTAGAGTAATTAGTATATAGACGTACAAGCCGAACGGGTAGTAAGACGTGGTGCTAATAAAAGTATACAAACCTAATTTGTAATCCTATATGAACAATGAACATGTAAATTGATACTTCTAAGCTCCATTTTGTCGTGAGCCATATTTTAAAATAACAAAGCACTTCTTAAATAACGCGGAATATCTTGATATCTGCACCGCGTCTCGACGTTCCAGAAAAGTCCCCTTACTGTATTCAACACAAACATTATTTTAAGGGGGCCGCCTACCGAAGCACTGAGACGCGTTACAAACGTCCAGAAATCCTACTCTATAAAAGTCATCAAACAAACAAAAAATTGTATTCGTTTGATGCTTCAGAACTGTCAATCCCATTGGAAATACTCTTGTAAGAGGATATTTCCCTTGAAATAGGTAGCACTCTTAAGGCTAGAGATATGTAAGTTGAATTATAGGAAATACACTCACATCATTTTGTGGAAATAATTCAAATATCTCCATGATAACCACATATTAAAAAACACGACCCGCTTCTGTGGCCAGCTGGATTGGACTGCTGATGACGAGGAGATTGGATTTAGAATCCCGGTTGGGTGTATTGAGGTTTTTTCATAAATAGATTTATACTCTCCTTGAAAATGCGGGTACATGGCTTCTAGATTCAACCTTATTCGTCCCTAACACATTATCGTGATTAGTGCATATGTTCATAGCCCGAGTGGGGGGCTTGATATGTGGTTCTCAAACAACAAAGTAACTCCAATACACGCAGTCTGGTTTCGAGCACCGACCTTGTATCAACTGTAACTATATTCGATGCGAGCCTTCCTACTTACCCTGCATGGCCAACACTGAGGATTAAACTTGATTCCCCATTGATATAAGAGTGGAGAATGTTACAGCCTACATAGTCCGTTATCGCATTTAACAACTTTTAACCAGTATAAAGAAATGAGAGGTGAAATGGAAAACCACTTATTAATGTAGCGCTTCCATTAGGTGAGTTTTCGCGATTGGCTTGGCTACGTCTTGGTATCGAGGGTTTACGACCAAGTGGTTCTGACCAAGTTGGAGCGCAAAAACGATTTTGATATGTTTTTCTTAAACAAAAGTGATGGTTAGGGTAGTATAGATCTCACAGCTGGTAAGTGAATTTACCTAATCCTACTACATATACTGACTGCATCTCGATGAAAAATGAGCTATCTAATTTTATTCTTAGTTAGACTGGTGCTTATTTTGACTATTCTTTATATTTACACAACTAAAGCTAAACATATCTTCCCAAAAATAACCTTAAGAAAACATTAAGTACGTATGTAATATTAAATAGTCCCAAATCATATATTTTTCTTTTATCCACAACTAAACGGGAATACCTTCATACTGTCATGTATTTCTAGCTAGAAATTGCTGTCCATTTAAATTTATAAAAACTTAAAATCCAATGACTACGAAGTTATACTCATTTAAATCTAACCTAAGAAGTGATGCTGTTTTGAAATTGGCTCACAAATTCTCGGCTCATCGGTCGTAACCATACTGTTTAGTCTGGTCAAGGAAAGCGTTACCAAACCAAGATCTGGTATCGTTTGGTCATAAACATTTCGTTAAAATCTATACCAGATGAACCGCTACTTGGATCAACAACGGTTTCTTCCAGACTTGGGTTATAATTTGTTTTACCCGAACTAAAGACGTTATACAGTGATAACTTTAAAAAAACAAAACTATTTTAGAAATCATAATACTACCCAAAATGACTTAATAACAATATTATGTACTATAATAATATTAAATATGTTCTTATAAAACTTTGACTATCCCCAATTATCTATAATAAACTTAATCATATTTTTTCTATGATCCTTAACTCATGGGTGACATCATAAATACTTATGCGTAGTACATATCCTTATTTTACTATTTGTAATCAATTAAATTATATAATTTAAAAATAGCACGCGCGCGTGGAAATGGTCTCTTAAAGTATTGTCTTCTTGCGAACGGGCGTAATTGGATTTCGACATAGGTATTACAACAAATGGATAACGCCTGTGGTCTAACTGGTCGGCAATCCCGCTACACAGATAATATCGCCACGTCCTCTAATTGGAAGGTATTTGAACTACATTAATAATTTGCATCATGGATTTTTTTCCACATGCATTAAACACACACATGATTAAAGGAGTGGTAGTATCCCAATTTGATATCTGCGTGTGGTTTTTGAAAGTTCCTCAAAGAGGTTCAAACCGAACATTATGCAACTTATAAATTAATATGAGCTTACTCACGAACTTAAAACGAAATACCTATACTCTACTGCACAAACTGATCAGTTGAATTACATTAAACTTAGTCTGTATAAAACCGTACGACTTTCTTTGAAATGAAGATGTGTTTTTAATTATTTGATGTTTTTTATTAGGTGTAACTATCGGACACTTTATGAAACCACTAATCCCATTAATTTAAACACTAACTTAATTATATAACAGTTATACCCACTAGTCCCACATTCGTCAATTTCTCAATGTGAAAGAGAAACTCACACTTTAATCAACGAAATGTTCTTGAGCTGTACTGAGAACTGAACTTGGGATCTTTATATCAGTGTAAATTATTATTATTATTAGCACCGCGTCTTACTACCCGTTCGGGTTGTACGCACTTACGCTAATGTGTAATGGTAGGGGGATTGTGAGATGAAATGAAGGACCTACAGTTTAACGTGGAATCCGAACCACGGTGGAAGCCTGGCATTCCTCACATTCACAAGATGTCTTGTCAGAGGTGAAGGAAGGGTTTGTCAATCAGATAAATCTTTGCCGGGACCGAGGATTGAACCCCGGCCGCCAGCATAGAAGTCTGACACCTTACCCCTAGACCGCCAGGTCACCATCAGTGTAAAAATAGCTAAAGTGGCCATTGGGTTTTATTTCAGTTCAAGGGTCAATTCTTTTTTATAGCCTGTGTTCCTTAACGTGTAGTATTAGGAAACTAATACCAGGATTAGATGCAACATTTATAATAAATACGATTATTTTATTCAAACATATAAATGTTTAAATTATTTTGAGACATTGGAGACATATAGGCTAAATACATTTATTTCAACTTTTACCTTAGTTTCACTAAAAGGTTGTGCAAATTTGCGATACATCTCATATTTTAAATGGAACATTACAACAAACAAACAAGACTATAAAGTCTTAGCATTATATGATCAGCATGATCAAATTAGTTTTGTCCTATAGAAATAGGCTACTACTTTTGTTAAATGGAGGTAGTCAAAGATATGATGGTAAAGAGGGCCAATCTGTTTGGGTGTGTTGAGAAATCTAAAGGTTGTGCACTATTAAGCTGCTAACATATTCAAGTAGAAATTTATAAATGCCAGAAATTAAGTGGATTTATAACGGTGGAGGTGTCTGGCAGTAGGAGAACAAACAGGGAAGGAGGAAAACAAAATACCTATACAATTGTTGTTGTAATCCCTAACTAAATTATATCATTCGATTCACAAAGATCCATTCTACGTTCCCATGCACTTTAACTATCCTTTCTCTGACATTTAGGTTTTTATGATCAATTTTTCGACTTTTCAGGGTGAAAAATTTCATATTTTAAACAATGTTCACAAGTTAATGAGGGTAGCATAAAATAGTTTGGTATTTATTCCAGTAAACTCATGTACTAGGTTTCGTTGATATTTAACCTAAGTGCAACATAATGATTGGCACTATATCTGTTACCTGGGACCTGGTGGTCTAGGGGTAAGATGTCAGAATTCAGTGTTGGTGGTACGGGGCTCAAATCCCGGCCCCGACACTGATTTAACAGATTACCAAACCCTTCCTTCACCTCTAACAAAGTGTGTGCTCTGTGAATGTGAGGAACACCAGGCCCCCCGCCGTGGTTCGGAGCCCACGTTAGACTGTAGGTCCCCTCCTCTTTCCACCATAATTCTCACCTATCATCCTACCATATGGGGTTAATGGAATTTGCCTTAATGGTGTCCCCACCTCAGAAATGAATTCTTCAGTAGTCCAGGAGAGCAGAGGTAAGAGAAGGTCAAATGACCAAGATCTAGAGCATTAATCCCACCCCATATATGTTACCTGGGCAGCCCCTTAAATGGCCGTAATGAGCTTATGTTTCTTTCCGGTGCAAGATACTTTCGTTTAAATATATTTATAATAATAGCCTATATATATATATATATATGTTCTTCAGGTAAAGTGCCCTAGATAATGAACTATATTAAATATGTACTGAGATTTGATACACAAACTTAAAAATACCAAATTTGAAGAAAATTATCAGTGAAACAGTTCGAATATTTAGAAATTTAAAATAATAATCCAGTTTTGCTATTTTGTTATTATTAGGTAATGTGATCTAGCGAGGGATTATTAATTTATATATTTCATCTTCTATAAACGAGAACAATTTAACCAAACGCATTATATATGCTTTTAACATGATTATTTTTAGTTTGCTGTTTTTGGTAAAGTACCCTTTGTTTTTATTTATCTACCTATTTTTTATCGATACAACGTGCATAAAGCTCTAAACAGAAAAAATGAAAATAAAATAAAATGATAAACCCATTTAAGTTCTACAATAAGGCACGAATGTATTTTCTTCATGCAGACACGAAAAAAAACTTTAATCACTTAAAAAAGGGACTTTTTACCAAAATCTTTAAAACGAATTTTTTTAACTTACGAGATATTTTCTCTCTACTAAATAATAAATTACAAACGTTACACTACGTCCTTTTGCAGAAAATGCAGTGGATGTTATTACAATATGAGGTTAAACAGGGTCATGATCACGTACCACCGCGTTCATAGCCACTATTTGCACCATCGGTGGCATAATATAACCAAATTACGGGTGGCGCCCGGGTAGCGAGTTGGGGTCGTACCCAATGAATACTGCATAGCCCGTGTTACTGGCTCATTATTTTACGCTCCTAATTTGCATTTATTTGTAGTCGGTGGGGCGTTCGTGCGTGTGTGGTCCGCTTGGCACTTCATATGAGTCACTTTGAAACTCCAGGCCTTAGGGCATGCCCCAGTTAAGGTTAATTGGTAAAGGGAGGGGTACGGATGTAAAAAGGGTGCGTCAAAACTCTCTGAGGATAGTAATAGGTGGTATTGAACGAAAAGATGTGAGGATAGTAAGATGCGTTATGAAAAAATAAAGAATGTGTCAAAACTATTTGAGAATAGTAATATGGTGTATTGAAGGGTACGGAAAGAAAAGGATGTACCATAGCTCTGAGGACAATAAGATATGGTATTGAAGGGCACGGAAAGAAAAGGATGTACCATAGCTCTGAGGACAGTAAGATATGGTATTGAAGGGTATGGAAAGAAAAGGATGTACCATAGCTCTGAGGACAGTAAGATATGGTATTGAAGGGCACGGAAAGAAAAGGATGTACCATAGCTCTGAGAACAGTAAGATATGGTATTGAAGGGTACGGAAAGAAAAGGATGTACCATAGCTCTGAGGACAGTAAGATATGGTATTGAAGGGTACGGAAAGAAAAGGATGTACCATAGCTCTGAGGACAATAAGATATGGTATTGAAGGGTACGGAAAGAAAAGGATGTACCATAGCTCTGAGGACAGTAAGATATGGTATTGAAGGGTACAGAAATAAAAGGATGGACCATAGCTTTGAGGACAGTAAGATATGGTATTGAAGGGTACAAAAAGAAAAGGATGTACCATAGCTCTGAGAACAGTAAGATATGGTATTGAAGGGTATGGAAAGAAAAGGATGTACCATAGCTCTGAGGACAGTAAGATATGGTATTGAAGGGTATGGAAAGAAAAGGATGTACCATAGCTCTGAGGACAATATATATGGTATTGAAGGGCACGGAAAGAAAAGGATGTACCATAGCTCTGAGGACAATATATATGGCATTGAAGGGCACGGAAAGAAAAGGATGTACAATAGCTCTGAGGACAATAGATATGGTATTGAAGGGCACGGAAAGAAAAGGATGTACCATAGCTCTGAGGACAATAGATATGGTATTGAAGGGTACGGAAAGAAAAGGATGTACCATAGCTCTTGAGGACAGTAAGATATGGTATTGAAGGGTACGGAAAGAAAAGGATGTACCATAGCTCTGAGGACAGTAAGATATGGTATTGAAGGGCAGGGGGGCCTCGATAAGCGAGAAATTGCCGCGCAGATATTCACCTCTAACGCAATATTTAATTCTATGATGAGCTATTTTAAAATATGGTTCATGCCAAAATAGAGTTTAATGATCCTATCAAGGCTCTTTTTTCTTAACAACTCTTTAGTTTGAGTTTTACTGATATAAAAAAATATGGAAATATGGCATTAGATCATTTTCAATTATTGTTAAGTATATTCACGGAGTTATGAGGCTAGGCTTGAATGAAAAAAGCTCTAGATTTAACCTTCCTTCAAAACAAATACGGTAATTTTTTGTTAGGCTCTCAAGATAACATTTTAAGATACTTGTATTTGAGAAATAGCAGCGAGATTTACTCTTTACCTCGAGATAAGAAGTTTCCTACTTTCTTTTCAATTTTTGTTATCACCCCGTCTTACTACCTGTTCAGGTTATATTTAGAGAAAGTGTACCCACATTTGCGTGGAGGTAAAATGAAAACAATATTTGGTAAAAACTGCCTTCAGTACACTCGAACGGGATTCGAACACCGATCTCCCTGTCATCGGCATTCTAGTCTATTGCAAGAGTAATGCCTTAGACCATGAATGCTGCTACCGAAGTAGATTTATTTTTTTATTGATATGACAAGGGGTGGTTGTAGGAGAAGGGTATAAGCTTAGACAGAACAGAGAAGTAGTTCCAGAAAACGACAAATATCATTGTATTTTAAGCCGTGTGACCTAACAGCGATTGATACTTTCTTGCTGACCGAGGCGTACGTGAAAATTAACCCACCCTGCGTGGTTAGGCAACCATCAGTGTTGTTAAGTCGTGCTGTTGCACTATACCCATTATTGGAAGCCGTCGTCAAGGCAACTCTTGAGTGACGTAAACAGCGAGTACCGAGTGGATGTGGAGGGGGTGACCGAGGATCCCGGTGCTTGTAAATATACTGGTCAGGGGATAAGCCTGTGAAGCGTCAAGTTTGATATTGTTTCAAAACCCTGCCCGGCTCTTTGAAGTGTTCCGAATGTTTCGTTCCAAGCAAATACTTGAAACCTACACTACTGTGTGTTGAAACAAAGTTAACGCTCGCTATTACTCGGATTTATCTGACCTTTACGATGGCTCGGTAGGTAAAAACAAACACACACACACACACATGTATGTGAAACCAGAGGTCTCCTGTTTGATATCAGGTCTTACTTTATTATTCCAAAAAAGACAAACTAAGATAAATTTTTTTGATGGTAAAAAAAGACATTCTATTAAATACAGAAAAAATATACATATAATTTTTTTGATGGTTAAAAAGATAGTTATATTGTATTAAATACAAACAAATATATATATGTGAAATAAAAAAATAAAAAATAAACTGAAATCAAAAAATGAATAAACCGATTTTTGTCATTAAAACACTGACAGTAGATTTAAATGCTTTTTTAAAAATAAAAAAACAGTGATTAAAAGTCAAACTGGAACGGGAGAACATTAAATTATGGATGAATATTGCAAACTTGTATAAAATGTAATTTAGGAACTAACAGAATTTAATTGAATTTCTAGAATTAAAAAAAAGTTATCTTACTTTGTTTCGCTGTTACGCAATAATAAACTACAATTATGAAGATTAATTAGCTATGTGTCTAATCTCCGATATATTGAACTATTTTTACTTGTTCATATAATTAATAAATTATTATAAATATGAATATTTTCTACCTCATGATTAGGATGGATTTTGAAGTCTGATGTGCTTCTTACTTATAAAAGTTAGTCTTACCGTTCTGTCTATCCTCATATCAGTCTTTCCTTTCTATTTTTTGACTGTCTGTACCTTGGTTGCAGCAAGAAAAAATTTAAACTTAATATGTAAATGTTATATGACAATACCTAGAGGCCAAATCGTGATTTTGATTCTAGCTCTAAGATTAAAGGCAGTTTGCTAGTAACTAGTATTTGAAAATTAAAACGTAGATTGAAATATTTTTTTCATAATACTAGATATCTAGGATTTTTTATATGATAAATAACATTTTATATTTGTTTGTTTAAAAAAACCTATGATTTTTTTTAAATGAAATTCCTAGAAAATGTATTTAATAGTTTAGTATAGAATGGGTACTTGGGGAATGTTTGAAATGATAAATAAAAATGTTCTTTCATTTATTGTGGGCATTTTTCTGAGAAAAGTTCACCGCTAAACGATTTTTTTAGATGTTGACACACACTAGATTAGACTAAATGAGAGATTATGTACGATTGTGTCATAACATTTATTTGTTTTTTCTCTGGTGCTGCCTCATTTTCTATTTGGGTGAATCATTATGAATATTATTTTTCATTTCATTTATTTGAAGTATTACGTGCAATTTCTGAACTGACTGATTAAATTATATCTGCACAAGACTTAATAATTAACTTAAATATATAATATACACAACATCCAACCCCCGGCCCGTTAATTCATCGCTGTGAAAAGGTAAACCCACATTTCACCGATGATAAACTTTTCAGCCATGCCGGAATTCAAACCCGGGACCCTTAGCTCAGTAGGACAGGTACGCTACCGACAGAGTTGAGGTGTCAGACATGAATGTTTCTTAAGTTCACTCTCTTCATCCTCTAAGTTTGGTTGAACAATTTAAAATGTCTGGCAATCACTGGAGTTTCATTGGTAACATGAGAATATATAAGTGCCTGAGTAGTTCTGGTGGATAAATAGTGGCCCCCCGTGACCGAGGCTAGCGAGGTAGACTACAACTCGTGGGGATCGTAGATCGATTCCAGGAGCTTAAAATAGCTATTTGTGTTTGGGGTTGTTCTCTTGGCCAGATAGTAGAAACTATCGCTACGAAAAGATGCCCAATAATGGGGGCCCCTCAGAGTTTGCTATTCCTCTTCTGAAACATCTATGTGCTTAGAAAGTGCACATAAATAACTTTTTTTTTATATTAAGATTAGCATTAGTTTAAAAGATTTACAAACAATATCCCTTATATTTCGTACAAAAACAAATCATACTAGAACAATAATGAACCTTGAGATAAGTGTAGACTTGCATCGGTGGGCGCGCAATCTAAGACGTCTAGATCATTTTCCAACGGTGGAGAGGTCGAGATTAGAATCTCGGTCGGGGTATGCGATTTATAACTTTGGATTTCTCCATTCTCTCTCCATGCTGATGTGGGTTCACTTACAATAATCAAGCTTCCTCATCCCCACCACTTAGATTAAGTTGTTGGTAACCTCTTTAAAGAAGGTAGCAATTTTTTTCTATCCACATTAGATTAATTATTTACTGGCACGATTTTAATTTAGTCTTGGCAATGTTACCATGATTATACGTTTTTTTATGAACAAGTATTTGTGTATATATATATATATATATATATATATATATAACAACACTTTACATGTCCGACACCTTAGCTAAGTCGGTAGCATGTATAACTACTGAGCTGAGAGTCCCTGGTTTAATTCCCAACATGGCAGAAAAAATATTATTGGTTTGTTCTAAATTTAAGTTAGTTTATGAGTCGTGTACTGATATCAGTCGGTTAAGAAAGTGCACGTAAAACCTAAAATAATAACAGCGTACAGTTGTGTTTACTAGGCCACAATTCTCAAAAGTATTTTAGTATACCATTTTTAATGGTTATTCCAACCAAATATGTGAGAATAAATATATATAAAATTATTTAAAAAATATTTAAATCAGTTTGTCACACAGTTCACAGATTTATTTTCTATAAATGAAATACTTTAATCAGTTCGTTGAAATATATGCTTCATAAAGATGTACTTTAACGCGGACCTCGTGTTGTTTGGGTTGCACCTTTGCCCAAAGCCTTGATGTACTAAGAGGACAAAAAAAAACTTATACTCCCCACTTGGGTTTTTTACATTTTTGGTGCAAAAATATGGAAATCCTATTTTCTTCTATTACATGAATAAAATATCAAGCACATCACCAACCTTCCCACACAAACAATGTTTTTGTCTCCCTTGGATAACAAAAAAAGGTAAGACTATAAATATAGCCTAGTTTCACAGGGTTGTTTATTTTCACGAAAGACAAACCTAACTACATGAATATAAATTGTCGTGAGTTTTGTGTTTGCTTTGTTATTCATTTTCACGAAAATGCAAATTATATATTTACTGTGATACTTTTATTTTCATTACTATATTTAGAGAGAAAAAAAATGAATCATATACTTGGTTCAGAATACACTGAACTAACTTTTCCAACAGTATAACTCGGTGTTGACCTAAATTCTGCTTGGATAAATGAACCCATACATAATTTTATAAATTTGATTTTCATTCACATTAAGTATCAGATCAGTTGAGGACGGTATACATTTCGTTCACATTTTTGCACCTATTTTCTAGAGCAGCTTCAGTTTTTAAATATCTTGAAAACTGTGATATCCTTCAAAAATTAATTACTCTGATTAGTGACAAAACTTAATATTTTGTGTGACATCTTACGTTATCAGTAATCTATTCTACAAATATTGTTTGTATATTTGAATCTATAGTAGGATTAACTTGACATATAAAAATGCAACTAGATTTCCTATTTTAACACTAGAAAAGGGATGTGCGGTGCAGATATAACTTTTGAAAGGTGGATACAATTTTGGCTAGCTTTAAGGCTAATATTATTATTATTATTATTATTAGCACCGCGTCTTACTAACCGTTCGGGCTATACGCACGTACGCTAACTTGTAATGGTAGGGTGATTGTGAGATGAAATGGAGGACCTACAGTTTAACGTGGAATCCGAACCATGGTGTAGGCCTGGCATTCCTCACATTCACAAGATGTCTTGTCAGAGGTGAAGGAAGGGTTTGGTAATCAGATAAATATAAATCTGTGCCGGGACCGAGGATTGAACCCCGGCCGCCAGCACAAAAGTCTGACACCTTACCCCTAGACCGCCAGGTCACCTGTGAGGTAAATAAAGTTATCTCACTTTATTTATAGTCTGTTCTAAAAGGCTTTATAAACGGAGTTTCATTTACAGCAACGTCTTAATCTGGTCTCACGTCAAATAGTTGATCAAAGGCAGGCTTGTGTCTCCTTTACCCTTATTATATTTCTTTTTTAAAAAAATGCATAAACATTTTGATGTATTTTTTAAGATAGCACGAGGCACGTTTTTATTTTACTATGTAATTTTCGACACTTTCCATAAATTTCAATGAGAAGTACTTATCACAAAGAAGTATAAAATGAAATACTTGTGTGTCTCTTGTAATCTTTTTACTCATAACATTCCAGAACAATGTAGTCCAGCCCGTAGGCTTTGCCCTCTTTTATTCTAGTCTGTCAATCTAAACGGGGCTGCTTATAAATAAATCAGAGGAAATGGCTTACGCCGATTTGCATTATAGAAAAACGTGTTGCACTAAAGTATCCCAGCTATTTTATTAATTATATTTATTTAGTCATACTATAACTACATTACAAATCATTATTTTTATCTAATAATTGGTAAAGCTAATTTTATAAGAGATTATATAATTAATTAAAGTTACAATGATTTTTTTTAGTTTAGTTTATTAGAAAATTGTCTTAGCCTTAAGAATTTAAAAAGAGTACATTTAGCTATACAATGTATACACTTGTAACAAATGTTATCGAACAATAAATCAATAATAATAATTACATTTCAAAATTTAATTTATTATAGTGCAGTAAAAATACCTTTAACAGACCAACACTGAAACAGATAATAATACAACATGTAAAAATGAATACTCAAGAGAACATAAATAACTAAATAAAGATATTAAAAAGTAAATGGATGTTTAAAAAAGAGACAGTGAAGAACCGTATTAAAAGCAAAATAATTGTCCAGAACATAAAAATAAACATTTAATGATAGAGAAGTTTCTTAAAATATATGAGTTTGGCTCTTCTTTTTTGATACATTGATATCTCTTAGTAGCGAACACCTTCCGGGGATAAAAAAAAATTCCCGTTACCAAGAAGTGTCAGTTATTTGGAGAAATATGTTTTTAAATTATACTTCTGGAATTACAGTTTAATCTTTATGAATTTTTTAGATGATTATTGCATTGTGTAACATTGTCTGCAAGATAGTTATGACTAATGAATAAATACTGTACATAGCTTGCTGAACAAATTGTATAATACACAGAACAATGCACAAACAAAATGAAATATGAACAGCAAGTCTTTTGTTTATTTGCGCACGAGCACTGTTGAAACTACATAAAGCTTTCCCTCGAAGGGGGAAGGCTCACGTTTCACGCAAAACATTGTCACTCCTGAATTCCTACAGTCAAATACTGTGAATGGATCGGTGATTTCAAATTATGTCCACCGTTAAGAGATTTGAATGCATAATATGCCTCTAGAAGATTCCATGTTTGTTATTGGAAGGTTGTTTCATCGTTAGAGCCCATGTTATTTTGCTAGGGAATTTTAAACTGTCGGCTATAAAGAAGAATCCGCCATTCAAAGCTGTCCACTAAGAGAGATTTCACTGTATAAGTCGATTTAGGAAAATCTGGAGTTTATTGATAAAGCGGTCAAGAGTGCTGGGTTTGTGAAAGTTACTGACATAACACTTCTTTTATTATTTCGAGAAACCCGAGAAGGGCTTGAATACCTACAGGTTCAAGGACAAATTTACAAGAAAGGTTGCTAATAAAAATATTAACAGCAAAAAAAGGTATCACAATAAAGTCTACGTGAGAAGAGAGTTTGGAGCTTTAAAAGATTTGTTGTTCTATCATATTCATAATAAAACTCGCTAAGAAGTAATTTATCATAGCAAGCAGCAACAAATTTCCATTCTGAGAAATAATCAAGGCATAGTACAGACATATAATACAGTTGACTTTCTTAAATGAGTTAATACATTTATTAAGTTCAAGGAATTTCAATAATGAGTGAGATATTATATGGTCAACATGATAATGACCTGCTTCGGTGGCCGCACGGTCTAAGTTGTCACTCTTGCAATATACTAGACTGCCGATGACAGCGAGATTAAGGTTTATATCTGGTTCGAGTGTACATAGGGTAGTTTTCCCTATATATTTTCCCCCTCTACCTCCATACAAATGCTAATACACTTACTCTAAATTCGACCTTTTTAATTCTAACACAGTAGCGTAGTTAGTACATATGACTATAACTTGAACAAGTAGTGAGATGCGATGCTTAAAACAAAAACATAGTAATAAAAGTAGAGTTTATTGTCCGGGAGAACACCTAGATGGATCATTATTATAAAGGGAGCAAATTATGTTATCATTGACCATTTTTTGAGTACAAATTATAGTATTAGTTCTCCTAGTAAAATATATTAATTTGATCTTTGATTTATTAATAGACATTTCTTTTTCCAGAGCCCACTATCAAATACGTTTTATTTTATAAATCTATGCAATCTGCATTTGATTTGAAAGTTGGACATCATCCACGGAGGAGTAAATAACTTGATCAGTTTATGTATCTAACAATGTCATAACTCATCAATAAACATATTAAAGAGAAGTGAACCTAAGTTAGAACCCTGGGGTATACCACAGGGGGGGATAAAAATGTGTTGGAGGTGTGCGAAGCTAGTTTAATAGCGTAATGATCTATTATGCACACTGGCTTCTTGGTCTGGTAGTCAGCGCTCCTGGCTACTGACCTAGAAGTCCTGGGCTCGATCCCCAGTGGTACCATAGATATGTTATCCCTGATGGGGGACTATCTATACCCATGGCCATCATGGTTTGGTTAATTAGGCTTAAATTAGATAAGTTGGTTTAATATTTCCACTGGTTTCCACACCTTCTCACTATCATCACATATTCTCACTGTGGGTACGACATGTATGCAACCTCCATATGTGTACCTCGGTCAACGTTCTGTTCCCACAGAGCAGCTAAAAGTATACACGGTGACCGAACCAGATACTAGGCCTATGTATCTCTCATGGTCAAATATAAAATACGCTATAAAAAATGCAAATAGCTGTTAAACCAATTTACATACAGGTGAGTTAGGCTAAAAATGTATAAAGTTACGAGAGAATAACTATATTGAGGTCAAAACCCTTACTTTGTTAAAAATAAATAGCGTCAGCTTGGCTTTGAATAGAGACTTGAAGGGCAAAATACAGAAACTCCATTAAATACGTGACTGGATTTAATTTTTTAAGACAGCCATGCTAATTGTCTGTGAGTTTATTTTTTAAGAGGTGAACAGTATGATCATGTATTATTTTCTCGAATTGTTTGGATACAGTATTAAAGAGATAAATAGGTATATAGTTACAAACTTGTTATTTTCTCCAGTTTTGTAAATAGGTATGACAACATATTGTTTCTAACTCAAGGGAAAAGTTTTATTTGGTAGGCTAATGTTTAAAATATAAACTAACAATGCATAGAGGGTGTTGGCATAAACTTTAACAATAAAACTCGTTGTTCCATCTGTACCGGCACATCTAGATGAACTCAACTTTTTAATACAATTAGCGACATCCACGTTGTAATGTGTCTAGGATACAAGGATGCATTAGTTTCAATAATAGGGCTGGGCGCGACAGGCAAGGTGGAATTATATACACCGACGGAAAGTAGGTATCAAACTCATTTGCATTCAATAAAGGCTCTGCTATAATTCCGCCATTAATTTATAATTAATTTCAATGAGAATGCTCTATGCACACGATTATTTTTAAGAATTTTTTAAAAAATGCTTGGGTTTGCATTTGATACTTTTTTCTATTAAGTCCAAGTATTTAAGCATAGAAGAAAACAAATTCGGAAATTTGGAGGAATTTTGAATAGTCATTTGAGGAATTTGAGTTTTGATTTTCCTTCGGAATAATTTGATAAAAAAAATTGTAGCCAAGCTAACATCCGTAGGTAGTTGGATGAACACAAGCCTAATCATTATAAAACCAGTTCATTATAAGGGTTGAAGTAATCACGTGCATAATCAATATGATATGTGGTGGGAGTAGTATTATTTTAAGTAGCAATGGCTACCTCTAGTGTACTCAGTAAAGGTGGGCGAGCTAAATTAATATTTACTAGTGATTGAGAGCTATATGTTTCCAAGGGGGGGGGGGGGGGTTAAAAAANTGAAAATAATCAAAAACAAGGTCTAGATAGTGTAATTATTATCAGTTCCGTTAAATTGTTCTAATACTATTAAATTAGTCAAATCTGAAAAAATGTGATATATTTTTAACGTGATGATAATTCCAATCAATTTTAGGGCACTTAAAATCGCTTGGAAATAGTATTCGAAAATGATGGTTTGTCAAAGCACCTTCAAGAAATGTAAAGTAATTACAACATATTTCTACTGTTGTTTGAGGAGCAAAATATAAGCTCCCAATTAATAGTTTCTGGTTATCAAGGGGTTGGGATTTCAATCCAGAGATACATTACTGCACCACCACCCTTTGAAAAAGTAGCTCCTTCATGAAACCTGTCAGATCTATAAATATTAATGTAAAGAACAAATTATTTCTCAATAACATAATCACTAGACAGTCAAGTTTCAACCAAATAAATAATAGAGAATTCATTCAAATAAACATTATTAAATAATTCACTGGCTTTAGTTAAAATACCACAAACATTTTGATAAATTAATACAATATCACTTATTCACAAGGAGTTGGTTTTATGGTATCGTCCAGACGTCATTCAACCTTCATAGTAATAATAATAATAATAATAATAATAATATTTTAACATTTGATGTGTGATATTGAAATAAATTAAAACATTGTATATGTTGCATGTCAGTTATATAATATGACATCTACAAATTAAATTCCATAAAGACAATTAAAACAAGATAACAAGTACTAATCTATTCCAATAAGTTGTGGTAGATTTTAACTAGGTGTGAATTGATATTGCCGGGAAACGCCCAAGCGTCGAGGGAAATTGCCCTATCGGACCATACCGCGAGAATTTTTGTGTCCTTATTTAAGGGCACACATCGAAGAAAATAAAGATAATTGTCTCGGCTCAACACACCTTCTGACAGCGCTGATGAAAAAGCGGAGTAATTTTACAACTCTAACCCCCCTTTCTCCACTTATATATCACGATGTAGTCCAAATCGGAACCAGTTCTGTTGCTATGTAGTGGATTCCCTGTGAATCGCATTTTTGTATTTCATTATAATTATTCGCCGGACGAAGAACTACGACGTAAAACTTCAGCACCGAAGACTATTGGTGACCACGATGGGTCAGGCGTCGGTTTCACCACCACGTCGGAGAGGAAGCCTCTTCTGAAACTTTAAGTAAATGTATCTTCTGTTTAGAATCTACATTAGATTCTAAACTCCGTGTCTATGTTTATCAAGCATAGTTCGTGTCTATGTTTATCAAGCATAGTTTCATGTATAAGAATGTGTAGCTTCATTTTATATGTCGATCAGACATAGTGTATTGTGTTAGAGTGTCTGAGTTATTTTCTATGTCCATCAGACACAAGTCTTAATGTAAAATGGTCTAACTTTATATTCTCTGTCCATCAGACATGGTTCCTTTAGTCGGAATGTCTGACGTTATTTTCTATGTTCATCAGGCATAGTTTCTTGAGTTTGATAGTATGATGGTTATTTCCTTATGCCCATAAGGCATAGTTTAAATACGAGGGCTCTATGCTCTACATTTCTATAGTACCAGGTGATTGTGTATACTGAGTCCATGAATTTGATTTCCTTTTCTAAGTCCTCAAGACATTGTTATATTTTTATGACACCCTAAATGGTATGATCACGTTTAGGATTTCTGTATGGCCACAATCAGCTCATCTCACACTTTCTTCTTGGACCTAGTTAGGTCAGTCACTAATTGCAGTCACGATTGTCCCCCTTTTTGAGTAGCTATTTACGGTGCGAAACCTGTGGGAGCACTACTAGATTGAAATAGTGGCCCGCGGGGATAGTGCTTTGTTCCGGCCTCTTCAGGCGCCAAATGTATTTAAGTGTTCAAAGATAGTTTGTACTAGCTATTGTATACCCTAGTAATGGGTATATGTATAAATTTACTATTGATTGTTCTGGCAGTACTTATTAGGAAATAACCGGTCATAGTAAAATACTGGTCGGTGACCTGGCGGTCTAGGGGTAAGGTGTCAGACTTCTGTGCTGGTGGCCGGGGTTCAATCCTCGGTCGCGGCAAAGATTTATTAAACTGTAGGTCCTTCATTTCATCTCACAATCACCCTACCATTACACATTAGCGTAAGTGCATATAACCCGAACGGGTTGTAAGACGCTGTGCTAATAATAATAATAACAACAGTAAAATACTGTGTAGATGTCTGATTGTTAACCATCTATTATATGTAAAATGTAAGCTCATCTTATAGGATATTATTCTTAGGTTTTTCGTAACTCCACATGAGGGTTAATTAATGCAAGCTAGCTAACTTAAATAATGTTCTTCTAAGTAACTCTAAAAATACAGGATTTTATGCTATGTTTCTATTTTCAATTGTCACTATCGTTCATGATTAGACCTCTCAGGTATTAGTCGGGTACTAGCCTGACTAGATTGACTTTATGTATATTGTATAAAACTTAATCCCTTTTTACTGTTGCCAACTTGTGACTTTTAAGTAAGAGCTAATATCCATATTTCTAGAGTTTTTTTTGTCAGTTTCTAATTTACAAAGTGTTAATATCTATTCGTCCAACCCTATGTTTTCTACCTCGATAACAGAATACAGTTATCATTAATTAATTGAATTAAAATCTGTTCACTCATATGTAATTCTATTTCCTTTTGTTTGCTTGTTAGTAAACATATTTGTAATCGGTTCACATAAAGTGAAATACATTATATATATAACTATTTGAAAATGTTATAGTTATGGAAATTAATGGCTTGAAATTTTTTTATTATATTTTTTCATGCAACACAAATAAGTAGAAAGTGACTGATTTAAAGATAATGAATAAAAACACACAATAAATTATCAATCAATTTATTTGCCAAATTATAATATTTTCAAAGATATATTTATAAAATGTGACCAACTTAATGAAATGTTTTACTTTACTCATTTTAAAATCACGCATCAAATGTTTTACGTGTAATTATTATTATTATTATTATTAGTATTATAATGTTTATTTTACTGTCAACTCTTTTTCACAAGTGTATACATAATTTATCCAAAAGTACTTTTTTGAGTGTGAAAAACATTTTGTAATACATTAGACTAGAAAAATAATTATGACTTTAATTTACAATCTCATTTAATATCAAAATTCATAGTATTTCTATATTTTACTTGTATAACGCGTATGACCCGAACGGTTAGTAAGACTTTATGCTAATAATAATAGTAATAATAATAATACTTGTGTTCAAGTCCTAAGTATATTTAAATCACGCGTTACTTGTTTATTACCATTATAAATTCATTTTTTATTTAATTTGGAAAGCTTACGTTAAACATATGTTATTTTAAAATATTAAATGTAATAATTTTATATTATTTCAGGTGAGTCTTCTCCCTATCTTACTTTCAACCACTGATATCGTTGAATGTAGGTAAGTGAAACAATACATATTACTAGTAGATTATTTCATAATAGCCTTAGGCACAATTACCATAGTTTCATTTTCATATGAAGTGCCTTTTAGAAAATAAAAACTTTTTTTTTGCGGTCGATATTCATTATTTTTGTATATGTTTATATTGTTATTTTACAGGTATTGATAATATCTATCAAAAAGTGACAGCTGAATATCACATGACTTGACTTATGAATACGTGAAAGTAGATCTCTAGTAGCTATTATATTAGTCAGAAAAGGATTTTTATATGAAAATTGTACTGTTTAAGTTTGTGTGTGTGTTTGCTTGCATTCTAAATGATACCCGCTAAAATTATTATTTAAGAGCTTAATTTGTTGTTTTGCTCCAACTTTTTTTTTTTTTTTTACGGTTTCATGTCTTACTGATTATTTAGAGTAACCACGACCATCTTGTTCTAAAGGGAAAATGATGAGATTAAATATTTTTAAGTAAATTCTCGAGGACTAGCCTGAATAAAGGACTGTAAAGCACTGATAGATCAAATTCTCCAGTTTATTCGGTTAGTATTTCCAGGATCAGGACCAAACACTCTAGAAAACTAGCTCAGCTGGTATAGCAAGGCATATTATACGGGGTGGCCCACGGAAAAGTAACCCGCCTCCTATATCCAGCAGGCGCCTCACTCTGAATTGGAGGAGGTCCATCCCCTTCCACCCATATTGTGAAATGAAGAATGAGTTGATAAAGCTTTATACAAGCAGTTCACCTGCTCATTCTTCATGTCACAATATGGGTGGAAGAGGATTGACCCCCTCCAATTCAGAGTGAGGCACCTGCTGGATATAGGAGGTGGGCTACATTTCTGTGGGCCACCCTGTAGATTAGTGTTTGCCAACCTGTTGTCCATGGGGTCGTTTATTCCGGTCCGTTAATCAAATCTTGGTTATTTTAGATTCGCGTATGGAATTTTACTATGAAGCCTGCTTTTTTTTTTAAATAGAATCAATTTTGTTTAAAAATAGTTCACGTTGACGTTTAATTTAGTTCATTAGTGGGTCAAACAAGTATATATCCGTAGGAGAGGCATAACAAACACACCTGGAATCTTTTATTTATTTGATATTTATTTAACGTGAATTTTCTGAATCAATTGATTATACAAGCACTCGAGAATTTCTATCAGTGAGAACGAAAGGGTCTACGAATTTTGCCGGGAAAGGTATTTTCACGTACCTTACAGAGATCTTTTACTTTACACAATAGGCATGGAACCGATGGCTTTACTTATCCTCCGTAGTAATTTGTGCAACGGGTTTTTATCGCTTATGAAAAATCCGTAGACCCCGGCTGGGTTTGAACCCACGACTATCTTGTACTGAGGTGAGCACTTTATCTCGAGACCACAAAGGCGGACAACCTGGAATATACATTTGACATAAATTAGACCCTCTATGGAAATGTCTGGGCTGGTCGCCTAATACCCGAACCTTGCTAGTCCACCATGAAGGGAAAAAAATTCAACAAGTTAATTATAAAAGATTAGGAACAAGTTTTATATTTAGCTGCCTCTGTAATTTAGTTGTCAGAGCTCCTGACTATAGATCCAGAGGTCCTGGGTTCGATCCCCGGTGCTTCCAGGTTTTTCTCTAAAGCAGTCTGAAACGAGGTCAACTCAGCCTAGTGAGGAGCAATGAGGAGCTACTTGAATAATGAAGTACCGTCTCTGGTCTAGAAAACTGAGATTAATGGCCGAAGGGTATGTTGTGCTCACCAGATGACAACCCCTATCTGAAAATGTTGGCACTGTCTTCTCCAACATGCAGTGGCCG
The DNA here is from genome assembly GCA_901482245.1 of Timema douglasi. NCBI lineage: Eukaryota > Metazoa > Arthropoda > Insecta > Phasmatodea > Timematidae > Timema > Timema douglasi. Next base: position 219,963 of record CABEEJ010000494.1, on the reverse strand, counting down.
TTAGGTCGATATGGGCTGACGCCATGGAGGTTTTTATACTAGCGTAATCTGTAAACCATTACGAGAATGAACCATTTGCATAAGGGGATTCAATTATTTTTCACAGCTGCTCTTTTTTTATATCCAAAGTGGTATTGTTTGTTTATCTTTATTACGTTCAACTACAAGGTTATTTTTAATGAGCTAATTTAAGTTTTATTTTCATAATCTGTTTGCAAATACCATTCTATGTAATTCGTCTAAAACCTTATTTCAATTTTCCTCCCTAATAAATATCACAGTTTTAAATTCGCCCCACCCATTTAATCAAAGAGGGCCAGAGGTTAACATCTACCCACCAATTAATTTTACCGATATATGTTAATATTTCATGTCTAGGCTACATCATGCATAACCCAGTAGAAGAAACATTAGTAAGTATTTAATGTACCGTTGTCCAAGAGACGACAGAATGTACCAATCATACGTCCTTTCCGTAGAGGATATTTTCATGTCCCGATGAGATGAGGTGATGGTGATAGTATGAGGGTGTGGAACCAGTGGAACACACTTAAACTTAAGTCTAATTAACCAAACCCTGGTGACCTTTGGAAAAAAATACCCAAGGTACCAGCCGGGAATCGAACCCGGAACTCCTATGCTCGTAGCCAGGTGCAATGACCCCTACACCACGGAGCCGGTTAGTTTACCGATAATAGTACGAGTACATCGATCACCTAAACATGTCGTGAGCACCAATTATGATATCCTCAATCTTCTATAATAAACCTAGTACACAGAGAAGGAGAGAATCCTTGTCTGTGACCTAGTAGCAAGGCACTTGTATCAGAAAACGATATGATCTCAAATGTTTTTACTGTGTGTCGTTTTATAACCGGTATTTATTAACAAAGTTACAGCCGCCTCGGTGGCCGCATGTACTAAGGTGCTAATCTCACAGTAGACTAGACTGACGATGTCTGAGAGATCGAGGTTCAAATCTATGTCGGGTATACTCAGGGTAGTTTTTTCCATAGTGGTTTTCTACTCTCCCTTCACGCAAATGCTGGTACACTTCCTATAAATATATCATTCCTCATCCTTAAAACCATTAGCGAAACTAGTACATAAGCGTACAACCTAGCGGGTAGTAGGATGCAGTGCTAAAAAAATCACTATAGTTAATATCATTCAAATTACCAATTAAACTTCATTTCCATTAATAAATATCTCGATTTAATGTAATTTTTTATTATGTTAAAATTTATTGTGTTATAATTATCATAAATTTAAAATGTCCCTCTTGTTCACAATATTGTTTATACCAATAACTCCACTTGTTCATCATTCTAACTAAAACAATGTTCTAAGTTGTTTTTTTAATACTATATAACCAATAAATTCGATTTGTTCAACTTTTATTATCGCACAATATTTTTATTTCATTAATTTAAGTCTAATAATTTGTGCTCACATTTAAATTTCCTTAGATTACATTCTTTATATAATTTGTTTTTGTCTTATCCATTAACACATTTTATTATATTTGACTGTTTGTTTTAGAATTTCATATAATATTTAAAACAACAAATATATTTCTCAATAATATATTTCCTTGCTATAGACTACGCTCCTTACTGCAATATAACTATTTTTTCAAAGAATTTCACCCAGCCGAGGCTTGAACGTTGACCTCTTCACCACTGCCAATCCCATCGCTGCGGCAGCACGTTTATATTATGTTTGCTTTTTGAGTTTCACGTACAAATACAAAACTTGTGAGTAGAAATGACAGCTGCACTGAAAGTTGCAAATCTCTGGCCTAAGCCAACTGATGCAGTTGACATTTTGTAAAAATATATATTTTAAAAAAAATGTTAGTTTCCTTGCGGGTCACCTGATTTGATACCTTAACTGTAAACTAGGTGAAAAGCTTTTATCAAAATTTACCTTTAGATCTTACACATTTTGTGTTCCGCTTGTGTTTTAAATGCTTTATTTTAAATTTATATCAGGTATTTAACTTGTACCTTCTGAGTCGACTAATTATATCAGAACACGATTTTTTTTGTGAAATAGAGCGAAAGGATATACCAAATTTGCCTGGAAATGTATTTTCACGTATATACCTTCCAGGGTTCATGCAACAATCGACATGAGACCGACGGCTTTACTTCACCTCCGAGAGAAGTTGTGCTACGGATTATTATCGCTCAAGAAAAATTCGTTGACCTCGGATGGGTTTGAACCTACGAACATCGGGTCCTTAGTCGAGCACTTTACCCCCCCCCCCCCCC
>CABEEJ010000494.1:192116-217193 GCA_901482245.1 Timema douglasi | reverse complement strand
CTGGCGGCCGGGGTTCAATCCTCGGTCCCGGACATATTTATCTGATTACCAAACCCTTCCTTCACCTCTGACAAGACATCTTGTGAATGTGGGGAATGCCAGGCCTCCAACGTGGTTCGGATTCCACGTTAAACTGTAGGTCCTCCATTTCATCTCACAATCACCCTACCATTACACATTAGCGTAAGTGCGTACAACCCGAACGGGTAGTAAGACGCGGTGCTAATAATAATAATAATAATATCGGTCGGATGTTATGAGGGTACATTTTCTCTAAACTCTGCTTTACTAGCGAGATTAAATGTGGATATCCTCGACTGGTGGCAAACAAATGGATAAATAGCACTTCACCATAGAGACGGTCCAGAAACCTGAATACTCTTCTAAGGACTATGGGAAGTCTTGTACCCCTAATGTCTTGAACCCACCCATTTTATGGGGGGTAAAAAAACCGTCGTGGAAATCAGTCGTATTTTATCTCCCACCAAAACATGTCGCCGTGCCTACTCCTCAAGAGGGGGAGGGGGGAAAGCGATCAATATTCAGGCATCGTGTCTGCGGGAACTACGAAGGGTGGAAAGAGTCGTCCCTGTGACCCCTGGCACAAACGTCGGGTCGCAGGAGGGTGAGGGGACGGAAGAGGGTGAACAGAGAAGACGTATGGGCAGTGAATGTCAGCTGCCACGTGTCGAGGGACTAGGGGACTCGGCAGTAAACCCCTGCCATCTATAATATAGATGAGGCGCCCCTCACTTTGATGGGGGAATGTGGATGTGTGCTAAAGACTTGACTAACTTCGTAGGCCTCCTCGGATTAAACACTCATTTTATGTACAGACACGAGATTAAAATCTACCAGTAACTTTTTTATATATCTTTTGTTTTTATACATTTTAAATTTAATACATACAATCAAAGGGGAAGGGTATGAATTCGTTGAGTATAAGATCGTAGTATTAAAGTATTAAAAGACATACAGCAGACCCGACGAAGCTAATCACATATTCAACCGCCAAGTGATGTAGTCACCCGCAACTCTCAGGGAAATCGAGGTTCGAATCTAGGTCGAGTAAACTAAGGTTGGTTTTTCCGAGTTTTTTTACACTCTTCCTTCACGGAAATGCGGGTACACTTCCTATAAATATGATCTACCTTATCCCTAAAGCCATTAGCGTAATTAGTACATAAGCGTATAGCCCAAACGGGTATTAAGACGTGGTGCTAAAAAACCTGTATTAGATACGTGAGATTGTGAGAGGATAATTGAAATCGTTGCTATTGATTATTGCAACTAATTTGATAACATTTCTGTTGTCAACATTCTTAGGAGAAATAACACTGAAGTGTAAACTTTAAAACTTGAGGTTAGCTTGACGACATTCGTTTAATTTAAATCGCCGATAAACTTTCGGCAATAAAATTAAAACACGATTTTATATTTTTATTACTTTATATTCAATGCATTGAAATGATATTTTAGTGTGAACTTTGGCTTTACAGTTGGTATTAATTAAATTTAGTTGATAAACGACACCTGTATACGCGTTTCCAGGTTTGATTCCCACTCCCGAGTGTATTTTCTCAAGTCTAATTTAAAATATCTCCTTTTGACACCGCGTTTTACTACCTCTTTGTGTTACACGCATATGTACTTGTTACATTAATGATTTAAAGATTAGGAAGGTTGAATTTAGAGGAATTGCACGATCGATTTACGTGAAGAGAGAGGGGAAAATCATTTAGGGAAACCAACCTCAATACGCCTGACCTGGTTTGAACCACGATCTCTCCCCGTCTTCGGCAATCTAGTCTACTGCGAGAGTAGTGCCTTAGACCATGCGGCCATTATTTAATGGGGATATTTAGGAATGGTAGTAAAAGTCGTCAAGAAAATAAACACGGATATTTATTATAAACATAAGCTTGGGAAGTTAATGTTAATTAGATTAAATGCAAATTTGAACAATATTTTTTATTTGAAATACTTTGTAATTTAGAGGAAATGTGCCCGAATTTGCTTGGATGGAGAGTAGGACAACATTCAAAGAACACCACCTCGGTACTAGGTGTTTGAACCTTGATCTCTCTATCACCGAAAAACTAGAAAAGACGAGAGCTACCATCATTGCCCACGTGTTCACCGGTGTTGGTATGTTGATAACAATATTAATAATAAAATATGACCTCATCTATAATTTGTTAAATGGCCTCTTTATCCTTTCAACCGTTTAATTTGGGCGTAAGAGAATGTTTTTGGTTTTCAAAACATTGTTTTTTCCTCAAGTGTACTTATTTTTGAAAGTTGCTCAATAATCCATTATAATTTTCTAATTTGAAACCTGTCCAAAACTTACATGTAACCTGCATCACGGCGTGCTGTGGGTCTCAAGATAGACCCCTCTCCCCCTTTACTTCACGTCTGCCCTCTTACCCTCGCCCCCATGTAGCCTACCCCCCTTCCACAGCCTCCAGGTGTGATCAATATCCGTCAAACAAGTGATCAAATGACATCGCTTGGTAATGAGACTGTGATTCATTTAATTTTTAATGGATACGTTCGTTATAACTTGAAAACAGTTGTCTCATCTGTTAATAAAACTCAAAATGCATATAATCTGAAAAGGTAGTAAGACACGGTGGTGAAAACAAAAGGGTCCTTTATTTCTTATTCCAGGCCATCACAGTGATGATTCTTGTGGACTTTTAACCGCCAATAATACTTCGTTATGGATTACTGTATAGTTTATTTTTACATCGTTGTTGATTAAACGGGCCTAAGATGTACAAAAATTCCATCGCGTCAGCTGGCAATTGAGCCATACCGATGGAGTATACGCCGTCTTTGGCGCATACGGTACAGAATTTTGCTGATAGAGGGTGTCACATGGTCAACACAACGAGCCGTGCGGCCGTTAATCTTAGTTTTCTAGACCGAAGCCGCTACTTCTTTGTTCGGGTAGCTCCTCATTTGTCTTCACGAAGCTGAGTTGACCCCGTTCCAGACGCACTGTTTCACATAAAATCTGGAAGCGCCGAGGATCGAGCTCGGGATCTATGAATCTGTTGTCGGGAAATCTGACCACTAGATTACTGATGTGGTCAAGAATGTAATATTACCCGCTTCAGTGGCCGCCTGGTCTAACGCGCTACTCTCGTGTTGGACTAGACTGCCGAAGACGGGAAGATTGGGGTTCGATCCCGGTCGGGTGTACCGAGGGTGGTTTTTTCCAAAATTGTTTTTCACTTTCTCTCAACAAAAATGCAGGTACACTTTACCTAAATTAAACCTTCATAATCCCTAAACTATTAGTGTAATTATTACATAGGTGTAAAAACGAACGGGTAGAAAGGCGCGGCGATAAAAAAAAATATTTTTCCCCCGCCATTATGGTGACATGAGTTCCCAGTTAACAAATAACGGGCTTCTTTTGGAAATCGAAATGAATAACATGCATGTGCTGTAACACACACGGGCAAGTATTTCAACCATCAGGCATCGACGTTAAACGGAAGGTATCTTTTCCTAAATGGTTTTCCACTCTCTCTCCATGCAAATGTAGGAATACTTCCTCTAACTTGAACCTTCTTCACCCCTAACCCACTAGCGTAAATACGTATTCAAGCGTATAACCCGAATCGGTAGTAAGACGTGGTGCTAAAAGAAATATCTGCTCCTTATCTTAGTGAGGGATTTTTATGAAACTTTTTGTGTTTCTGTGTGTGTGTGTGTGTGTGTGTGTGTGTGTATACATATATATACATATCATGGTTCATTTTGTCCACAACACGCCATTTTCTAGTCCTTCCCAACATGTGAGGAGACCTCCAACTTTTTACCCGTCACAGTTCTGTGTGTACGTGTGAAATGGATCAATTATTGAACAAGCCGGAAGACCTTTTCTTTGTGTGAGGTCTGAATATATTTTATTCACTACTTTGCTCCGAACTTTTGGCGATGTACAGAGATGAGATTCCTCCGACCCTCATAAAACACGTCGGTGATTAACAAAATGAAGAGCACTTTTATGAAGTTTTTTTTTTTATGGGTCCTGAATACTTGAGGAATGGTGTGCTTCTGAGAAACTCTGCAATTAATTTTAATTTTATATGACCACTTTACTTTCTGAATAGATTTTGGCAGGGGTAAATACTTTTTTTTTATATTCATTTGAGTAACGTTTTGCGCCTTTCTAAACGAGGTTTTAATATGTAACCCTTTGTGCGGTGGCCATGAAAGGCTCTCGCTATTATCGTCTCGTTTAGTTTGTCGGTGACAGGTGAGTATGGGGTTCCACCCGGGTGTATTGCGATTAATTTTTTCCTCCCTCATTTCTTCCACGCAAATGTGGCCACACTTCCTATAAACTCTTGTCGTCTTCATTAATGTAATATATATAAATGTACGGGTAGTAGGACGTGAAACATATAAACCCGATACAAAAACAAACACTGGTTTTCCGAATAATTATATAGTAATATTGTTGAGTTAATTTAATTAGTTATTTTAATTTCAGTAATTATTGTAAGATAAGTCCTCTTGGCTATCTTATGGACAGCGTTAACTACATACATATATGCATATATAGACATATATAGATACACACATACGCCCACGCTCACTGAAATTGGGCCTTCTTATTATTCTGGAGGAAAATCAAAGGGAACCCCTCTGTCAAGATGTGAAAAGAATTCAAATAAAAATATTTATTTAAAAAGATCATGATTGTATTTTATTATGCATTGACTTTATTGAAAAAAATTTATAAATACATATATAATGTTAAGTAGTTTTGTGAAAGTGTGCTTGTGTTCATATTTCTTAAACTTATTTTTTTTAGTAAAATTTGAAAGATTCTTCCAACAAAAAAAATACAATTTGTATATAAATAATGAAAATGATTCTTAAGTTGACGACCTTGGTAGTCTTAAGGTACAGTGCTTGCTGCATGAGATGTTTGTGGGCTCAAATCCAGCAGGGGTTGAGGAATTTTTCTTGCGCGTTAAAACCGTAGCGCAACTTCCTTCGGAGGGGAAGTAAAGCTGTCAGTACCATGTCAACTGTGGCATGTGAAATAACCCCGGAAGGTATGTGGAAATAGCTTTCCCGGCAGAATTTGTAGGCTCTTTCACTCTTGCTCATAGAACGTTATCTTGTGATGATATAAGCTGTCGGTTCAGAAAATGCACATTAAATACCTCAGATAAATGTATTAAAGGTTGATTTTAGACCTCTATTAAGTTGATGGGATTACTAAATATATGTTCGTCCCGCGGTGCAAACTGATAGTCAAATATGGGCCTTGGGATGAAAAGCATTGGACCACCCTGCCTTATGGGGTAGGTAATATACAACTTTTAAAAAAAATCCGAACTTAATTCATCCTCACTAACTTTATCCCCTCTACATATTTTCTAAATTTGATTTTCATGTTGAAAAGAGGATCAAACTTAAGAGTTATTTAAGGAATACCCTTTTTAATAATTACTTTAATTTTAGTTTAAATTTAGATTGGTTAAAAGCAAAATATTTTTCCCAATGGTAACTTACGATCTATAAATACAATTTTTTTTCTTCTACATTAGGTTTTATTAAAATGGTTATTTTTTATATTAATTACTGTTTAATAATACTATCCCTTTTTTATTTTTTACTGACAAGACATCTTGTGAATGTGAGGAATGCCAGGCCTCCACCGTGGTTCGGATTCCACGTTAAACTGTAGGTCCTCCATTTCATCTCACAATCACCCTACCATTGCACATTATCGTAAGTGCATATAACCCGAACGGGTAGTAAGACGCGGTGCTAATAATAATAATAATAATAATAATTTTTATTTTTTAATATAATTATAATATTATTCTTTTATGTATTGTTGTATTCTTTGTTCTTTTTTACACTGGCCCATTACAGGAATGTGACTGTTGGCCTACACTATAGGAACCGGACCCATGGTTTAGTTGTCAGCGTACACCTGGCTACAAACATAGGGGTACCGGGCTCGATTACCGGCTGGTTCCTTTGGTATTTTTTCCCGCAAGAGAAATGATCCCAATGGTCACCAGGGTTTGGTTAATTAGGCTTAATCTAGGCTAGGACTAACCCCGGATCCACAATATCATAATAATTATCATCGCATCATCTCATTGTGGGTATGACATGTATACAATCTATAGGTGTACCCTGGGTAACGTTCTGTGCTACCATAGAGGCTAATAGTCTACATATAAGGTACCAGAACCTGGACGTCAAAGTCTCACCCGGTCAGATGTGCTATACGATAAAAAAAAAAGCACAAGCACAGAATAAATTGAAATTAATAAATTCATGATAATCTAGTGCAGTCGTATTGGTTTCTAGATATTGCCTCAACAAGGCACTATTTAAAATATCTTCACTCGTGTTTCAATAACAATTTAGAATTTATTCTACAGGCATAATTAATAAAAATAATAATAAGGTTTCTTTGAATGCGCCTTGTATGACTATTCTACTTGTTAATTACGAACGCCTTCTCGACGTCATTAGTAACACGGCAAGTCATTTGAAAACTTGGCGAGCGCGTTGTGATGCTCTTCTGCCCCTAATGGCGTCTTCTATTGATAACACATCTTCTCTACGACCACTTGACGTCGTCAACTCATATTTTCCAGGCCGCCTGGTGACTAATGAATGGAATCATGAAAGATTCTTTGGTTATTAGGAACGCCACTCTAGATTTTGTTATTCTGATACATTTATTTCTCAGGTTTAAGGTGGGATGGAAGGAAACGCGAATTAAGGTCAGTATTTTTAAAGTTTTTATAACAAAAAGACTTTTTTGGCCAATATAAATTAAATATTGTTCCAGTAAATATTTGTATATGTTTAGTTTAAATTTTCTATGTTTAGTAATTTTAATAGTTTTTTTTAATATCTGTCATGAGTATAGTGGCATTTGATGATAAACATTTTAAAGAAAAACGTCTTAGTCAAATGTCGCTATGCCCTTGACAGATATTCAACAACTGTTGACATTTTTTTTTCTCTTATCACCGCGTATTACTAACCGTTTGGGTTATACACTTATGTACTAATTATGCCAATGGTTTTAGTGATTAGGATGGTTATATATAGAAGAAGTGTACCTGCATTTACTTGGAGGGAGAGTGGAAAAAACATTTAGGAAAACCACCCTCGTACCCAATTTTTATTCGAACCTTGATCTCCCAATGATCATTAGTTTAGTCAACTAACTTAAATCATGCGGCCACCAAAGTGGGTAAATGTTGAAATTACAAAACCTAGAAAAAATCAAGCTTCTCTAGTAGAACAATATTATATTTATTTTGACCAAAAACCTAATTTGTTATAGAAACTACAACCATATTTACCTTAAGATGGAATTGTGGGGAACGCAAGTTAAGAACAGTATTTTTGGAGTTTTTATATTATAGATTTATTGATTTATTATTTGATATCTGACCCGCAATGTGGCGCCAATGATAGAGTTATTGAATTAATCCGTCCGCGTTAGGCGCCAATTATAAAGTTACTGAATAAATGGTTCGCGTTGGGCGCCAATCAAAACGTTACGGGTCGGCGATGGGTGCCGATTGAAGTGATACCGTTTAATAAGGTGATAATCGCCCCGTGATCGAGCACTAAATAAAGCGGTACGGTATTTCGGTATTGTGAGATAATTGGTATTTATAGCCCCATGATCGAATGCCAATTATTACGATACGGAATTATTATATGTGATATTTGATATTTAATTGAATAAATAAGACATTTGTATGTTGCACACGATTTACTAAAGTGGTTTTATCTTTGGTATTAAAATACTATCTAAAATGATGCAATTTTTGTTGAACTATAGATTATTTCTCTGTAACATTTTCTGTGTACTCTATGGATTTCAGTTAGTAGCACTGTTTTATTACAACGTTCTGTAGATTTATGTAACCGACACTGTTAATAATTTGTATTATTAGATTTATGCTACCCGCACTTTGTGTATTCATACGCACAAGTGGCTTATAAATTACCTACCCCTTGCCTCTTGGACCCCCTTGTCACTAGTATCAAAACCAATTAATCGAAAGAGTCCTGGCGACAGGTGGCGTGAAGACTAGCTTCCTATTGGTAGAGGAAGCTAGCATCACTTGCTTTTTTGGTAAATATTGCGGAGTTGACTTTTGAAAGAAAAAAAAAGTTTTAATGGTGCAATCCTTGGACACTATTTCTGAAAAGCGGGTGATTCTCCATGGATGAAGTATTGAATGGATATTTTACATACCATACTTTAAAGAAAATTACCTTCACTTGACTTTTTAAGTATTGTTACAATATAAAAAAAATTATCAAAATAAATTAAATAATTCTTCAGTAGAAACATAGTTAAATTTTCTTGCAATGGTGATATCAACAGTTGTTGAATATCTCTTAAGGAAAGGATATCCTGGAATTTAATGACATCCCCATCGCCGACAACTTCTTACTACCCGTCTGGGATTTATGTTTTTAATTATATTTATTATGACCCGCTTCGGTGGCCGCGTGGACTAACGCGTTACTCTCGAGTTAGACTACATTGCCTAAGACAGGGAGATTGGGATTCGATCCCGGTTGGGTGCACGAAGGGAGGTTTTCGCTTTCCCTCCACGCAAATATGGGTGCACTTCCTCTAAATTCAACCTTCCTAATCCCTAATTTATTAGTGTAATTAGTATATATGCGTACAACCCGAACGGATAGTAAGATGCGGTGATTAAAAAAGTATAAATATGAGGTAAAGGTGAGAGCGGTCGAATTTACGGGATATGTACCATCATTTGAATGAAGTGATAGTGGCAAACCATTTAGGATGCGAAACATCCTCGGTACACCTGAATGGGATTCGAATCTTGATGTTCCCGTCACTAAGCCAGCCTAGAGTGGCTTGGCGTTTAGTCCGCGTGTACATGCGTGTCAATCTACTGCAAGCCTAACGTTTTATACCGCACAACCACCAGTATGAGCGTGAGGATGTTTCTGATAGTAAAAAATATCAAGTATAAATCACTGCGGACAAAATTTAATTTTCAAAACTAGCTAAAAACAAAACTTTTGAAATATTTCACGTAATTAAAGACACTGTATCATAAGATTTTTGTTTTAATTATAATGAGTGTACTTATATCTATTTGCGGTAAAAAAATATATATATTTAGAATCATGGATATTAATTTGTATACATTTTAACTTTTTATTTAAACTTTAAATTCCTCGTCATTAATGAATAATAAATAAATAAATAATCTACTTTTCCTTGCGGTATGGATGCTTTGTGGAATAGGGTTTCTTCTTCATTTGTTACCACAAATAAAACTTTGCCCTTTAAAAGAGGTTTTCTATGTGACTTTATTTAATATTTTGTTTTTACTTCATACAATTTCGTTTTCAAACTTTTTAACAATATTTTTATAACGACGACACTCACACATACGAAAGTATATAAGGTTTTCCTACTTTAATTCTCACAAGTGTTGTGATATGTTTTGTTACTTTTGTTTAAGAGATTTCTGCTTCTATAGTAAAAAAAAAACTTTTCGCGAGCGTCCAATTGTTTTATTTTATAAACTAAATTCGTTCGCGAGACTTGAAATTGGAAATAATTTGGTTAGCGATACACAATCTGAAGGCGGATCTACCCCGGTAGTGAGCAGTTCTAGCTCAGTATTTCTGACATCTGCCCTCGATGCAACATTGATGAGAGTAGTATCCAACCACCCCTTCCCCATCTACCACTTTTGAATCTTGATGAATGAGACTCTTTGATACGGTTCTTTAATTGGACTTGGAAATAACTTTTTTCACCGCATCTAATTATTACCAGTTTGGGTTATACGGATGTATATATTAATTAATCCAGTACGGTGGGTATTAAGAAGTTGTATATAATATAAAAATGTACCCGTATTTGCTTGGAGTAAAAGCATGGTACCATTTAGTAAAAATCACACTAAATACACCCAGCCGGGATTTTAACCCCTTCTCCTCTGTCACTGATCAAACCAGACTAATGGCTTCTGAGTTGTATTAAATCTGAATCAGTTTCTAATGTCAAAATCAAGCATCCTTATGAAGAAGATCTTGGTGTGAAAAGTTACCTAGCACAGGTTGAAGGGAAGAGGGCTTAATGCTAAATGTCTTATTGGTGTTACATGGGGGCAGTGAGTTACTAAAAGGTAAGAAAAAAGGGTCACGTGGCTTATGGATGACCCCTAAAAAGATGAGATGTCATCATTTACATCCCTGGTTATGTGTATTACATAATATTATAAATATGCATAGATATGTTAACATTCAATATATGAATCTACTATTATTAACTTGTCAAAAATTTCAAAAATACAAACCAAGCTCTTATCAAAATAGGTTGCCTGCCATCGATTGAGATAAGATGGAGGGTATAAGATATTATTAGCAGAAGTACCAGGATTTGCCCAGTGTAACTACGCAATGCAACGCTTTTCTTTGCTTCAAACAGACAGGAAAAGAATCTATTCATTTTATTTATTTCCTACAAGTCTATCGTTATTTATTATTATTAGTAGCACCGCGTCTTACTACCCGTTCGGGTTATACGCACTTACGCTAATGTGTAATGGTAGGGTGATTGTGAGATTAAATGGAGGACCTACAGTTTAACGTGGAATCCGAACCACGGTGGAGGCCTGGCATTCCACACATTCACAAGCTGTGATTAATACACGTCTTGTCAGAGGTGAAGGAAGGGTTTGGAAATCAGATAAATCTGTTCCGGGACCAAGGATTGAACTCTGGACCCCGCAGCACAGAAGTTCGACATCTCACCCCTAAGCCACCAGGTCACCTATCCATATTAATGAAATTGAGTTTGTGTGTCTGTCTTGTTATGAGCCTTCCGCGGTATCCACCGCACGCAAAGGGCTGAAATTTTAAAATTAGTAGCACCTATGAACGAACAGATGTACATCAGGGCTAGAATTTTAAATTATATTCTTTAAAATTTATTAAAGACTGGATAGGGGGAAATTTTTTTTTCTATCTTTTTGAAGCAAAAATAAAAGCGTTGGGAAGATCATGAAAGACGGACAAAAAAACTCAACTTCTTAACGTAGAATAAGATGGAGGATCTATACCACTTGAAAGGGAGACAAGTGTTCCATGGGCCTGCTCTAATTACCGCGAGTCTGTAACATATATCATTCATGTTGGGTTTTGGGTGTTTGCCACCTAGAGGAATAATTTAATTTGAGAAAATGAAATGTTATTTGTTATTGAAATAATATTTGAATTGGTTTACCTCTTTTTATTCTAATTCTATCTGTTCTATAAAAAAAATCATCCCCCAAACGGAGAGCTTTATACATAATGTATGAAGTGATTAATCTGATTTGGAAGCAAGAACAGGTTTCTAAACTTCAACCAATGTTTGTGCTCCCTTTTGTCCGCCCTTTTTTTTTTTACCTTTGGATAACATGAGATATTGAGGACAAACATAGACAATTGAATAATGGATTTGGAGTCCTACCAAATCCGGAAACAAAGAAATAACTACCTTATTTCCTTCCCGCGAGATGTCTTTAATGGGATTTATGGATCGGAACCCGTTTAAGAGAGAATAATGCCTAAACTCGAAAATCAAATTAGAATGTTCAAGGAAGTTATTTTAAAACAAAACATTTAAAAATATTTAGATTTTTTGATTGACATCGGAAAGTATACCTTTATAGTCTAGTTAAAAACAAATTTTTTGAAATATGTTTCTCATTGGGATCATAAACTAATTTTGAAATGTTGAGGTGTTGCCATTCACACTGGTGGTCACGCAATCTAAGGCATAAAGCTCGCAACGGACTGGATTGCGTTCTCGTTTCTCGACTGGACGCGCTGGAGGTGATTTATTTGCCATGTTTTACCATGTATTCTCTACGCTAATTATGGCGCACTCTCTCTAAAACTAACCTTTATATTAGGTAATTAATAACCACGATTTTAATCTTACAAAGGGGGACACAGATTAGAGTTATCTTCATGACAAGAATTAAAAAGAAGACATTCCAAAAGACTCACATTAACTGAAACATTATTTTATAATATTTTTATTAAAGATTTACTAACTTTCCACAGTGTTAATATTTGTGAAGTGTCTTGGATTTAACTATATCTATTTTTTTATATAATAATTTTATAAAAATCTGTCTACAAAAGTAGATGCACAATCTAATATACTTTGTACGTGCATAGACAAATCAGATTTAAATGGATTTATTCCAACAAGTTTTGTTTAAATACTATAGTATTTTAATATTATTAATAATTATATATTCGTTATTAATTATTGTACGTCCCTACGGTTGCCTTTGTATTGTAACTTTGATCATCTCAAGAGTTTGATTACAATGAATTAGGACCAAAGTATACATTAGTAAAATACAAAATAATTGTACAATTGTATACGGAATCTATGGCTATCCTTTTCTTTCATTTAAGTAATTAATTTAAATTCATAATAAATATAGTTTAAATTGGCAATCTTGACACAAGAATTCAACCAAAGAACTTTAAATGGCAACACACTATCTAGGTTCAATTCGCACTCCTTTTTTTTAGAATTAATTATTTAAATAATAAATGAGGATTGTACATGAACACAGGACTAAAGTTTGTAACCTATAAAAGTTAAGATTATTGTTCGTTAACAAATCAAACACTTGAACAAAGGAGTATTCCAATTTAATGTGATAATGCGGACAAAAAATATTAAAAGATGGTTATTAATACTTTTTTGCCTTCGCCTGTACTGTTTAGCAGTATAGATCAACACGTGACGTCTTAGTTCACTCGGTTACCTGTCTATCTACTGAGCTAAGGGTCCAGGATTCGATTCCTGCCATGGTCGAAAAATGTATCATTGGTGAAATGTAGGTTCCCCCTTTCAGAGTGATGAATTAACGGCCCGACTGAATGTCGTGTTTATTCTGGATTTAAGTTAGTTTATAAGTCGTGTACTGATATTAGCACATTTGTTCAGAAAGTTCACGTAAAATACCTAAAATAAATTAAACGAAAATTAAAGTTGAGATCAAGGGGTATGTGGTAAGTTGCTGATTCGATTCTAGATGGGAGTTCCCCAAGAAGAACGCGGCGTAACACTTAAGTTTTTTTTAAAATTTAGGAACGCTAAAGTGTATTGCCGCACTTATAAGTACGCCACCTATCCCTATCTTTAGCTAGTTCTATCCAGTCCAAGTCATTACACCTTATCTATATCTTGAACTAATCAATCGGCCTATTTTTTTGTAGTAAAATAATAATTTATATATTACATGTTTCAATGACCGAATGGTCCAAGGCATCACACTCATGTTGGACTGGCCTGCTGATGACTGGGAGATTGTGGTTCAAATCTCAATCGGGTTTACTGAAATGGATTTATCCGAAACGGTTTCCCACTCTCTTTCCAAACAAATGCTGGTAGATTACCTATAAAATGCTTCCGTCATTGTTCCTACCTCATTAGAGTAATTATCATATATATGTATAAGCTGAACAGGTAGTAGGCCTACGATGAGGTGACAAAAATGTATTGTTACTATATACGAGAGACACAGGATACTAATCTCAGCCTAATATTCCAATATTGAACTATATGACTGTACAAGTGGTGATTGTAGTACAAGTAGTATCCAGATCGTACTGTTGGCAGCGCTGCTGCACCCAGGTGTTCTTTTGGGCGTTCAGGTTGTGTGTTTTCTGTTACGTGTTTTGCTATAATCTGGTGTTATTTGCCACCCTACTATATTATTATTATTTATTATTATTATTAGCACCGCGTCTTACTAACCGTTCGGGTTATACGCATTTACGCTAATGTGTAATGGTAGGGTGATTGTGAGATTAAATGGAGGACCTACAGTTTAACTTGAAATCCGAACCACGGTGGAGACCTGGCATTCCTCACATTCACAAGATGTCTTGTCAGAGGTGAAGGAAACCCTACTATACTTTTACTTTTATTTATATAATTTGTAAAAATATTTTACTATTTATTATATTTTTAATTGTGTATTTTCACTGTAGTTTTTTTTATTGTAATCAATGGCGGCTCGTGTATAGGCACTGCGGAACTGCAGCAGCACCCCCTATTTCCACTTGATATTATCGATAACATTTAATATAATGATACCTTTTTTATTTAATTCTTTTTTTATTTTTGTAGTACAATATATATTCCTTAAGATTAGTGTCAGTACTTCAGTAGCCATCCCCTAGTTTATGAAAAAAATACAAAAATCTTTGTATGGAACTGTGCGCTTCACAGTGCCAGTGAAGTGGTGTTTAACTGTTGTGCGCATGCGCACGTAGGAGGGTAGTGGGGATGAAGATGGGACTGCCAGGTAGAGAGAGCACTGTTGCTATAGCAGTGCCGGCTCTGGTGTGATGGTGGAAGGAAGTTGTTTTTTACTCAACGTGTGTTGTGCTTAAAAACCGTGTATCATATTCTTGACTGTGATAAAGTGTAGAAGAGTGTAGAATTAGATTATTATTCTGATTCCAGATATTCTATTTGGTTCATTTTTTTTTGTTCTTTTACTTACCAGAAAGACTAAATGCGCTTGAAGTACTTTTAATGGAGAAAAATTTCCTCAATTGTCATCCAGAGATCAAGGAGAAAATTATTGAACTTTTTTGCGCAAATTAAAACAAGAAGAATGGATTTCATTTTTAAATTAATAGATCAAGCTTGAACTGTAACAATTTAAGTTAAAGTAAATAAAAATGTGTTTTTTTTTTTGTTAAAATTGTATCAAGTTCCTGAATAAATTTCCTTTTTATACAAGTTTTTTTTTTCCTTTTACACAATTTTAAAACAAATGCTGAACATTTTCTGGAGCAGTACCCCCACTAATTTTAGCTACGAGCCGCCACTGATTGTAATATTCAGTGATTCGTTTTATTTAGATTGTTCAATGTTGTATTCTATGTATTACCTCCAACCTGTAGTGATGTCTATAATACCATTATTATTGGTAGTGTCATTATTAAAAAATTAATATAGCATTGTCCAGAAAGCGTTTCCGAGCACACCTAGAGTGGTCTCTTGTTTTAAAGGTCATTGGGCCATCGTCAGAGCTACAGTAGCCCCATCGCTTCTTTGGTGCTGACTGACAGCTCACAGCTGACTTCTGACAGTTAATATTTAGGTATATACCTAAATTTTGACTGCCAGAAGTGACAGCTGCTAAACACGTGTTTTGGCAGATCATATGGTTCGGCGTAGGGATACATAATTTGGTCTGGTAACTTTTCAAAGCCATCAGCTGTCAGCTATGAACTGTCAGTCNAACCGTCAGTCAGCACCAAAGAAGTTATGGGGCTACTGTAGCAGAGGAAAGAGTTTTTTTTTATTCTTCCTAAGTGTAGTATCTAGTGGTAGCGCCCACCAAATATAGTTCAAACCCCACACGCACCAATTTGACTATATTATGTTCTATACAGGTAGTGTTAAGAGTCATCGTCCTTTACCTTTTTTTTTTACTATTTCAAATTAGAATAGGTTAATTTGGGTGTATGCAGAAACGTGTTATAGAAAGTGTGTGTTTTAAATACAACTAAAAAATAAGTGTGATCGTTTGCATCTCCTCGTCAGCTTTTTGTTTGATAAAGCTTATCTTCAGGAAATGAAGCATCGTGCACCAGCCCGCAGTTTCTATGATAACTTATCATTCCTGACATTCCTGTGGCTCCTATCTGAGACAGTCGCTCTTCTTTCTGTGTGTGTGTGTTTCTACCCGCCCTAGCCCGCCGCCATGTTGGAATCTGCGTTGGGGAAACACTTTCGAAACTTGTGCTACTCTCGCAAGATGTCATCCGCACAAGCCGACATTCCGGTACGCTTCCCAATTTCCGGTCCTTCCCCCCTCCCTTCATGACTTCAACAAGTTTTCTTCATGGCCTTCACAAAAATAATGTTTATATATATACATATTTATCTTAATTTTCTTTAACCACCGCGTCTTAGGTGGATTATACGCATATGTACTAATTACGCTGTGTTTTGGATGAGTAAGGTTTAATTTAGAGGTGTACCCACATTTGCATGGAAGGATTATTATACAATCATTTAATTCACCCTCAGTATATTCGATCGGTTTTCGAACCCCGATTTCCCCATCATCATCTTCAGTACATTCTTTTGTAAGAGTCAAGACCTTAGACCCTTCGGCCACCACATTGTTTTATTTTATTTTTTCTAATTATTTTAAAAGAACCATAATAACATGTATTGGTAAATACATTTTGCTTTTTGTAATTTTCAAGAGAGAACTAACATCCCACTGAAGACATTTTCTCGGTCACCGAATGGTCTAAGCGTCAGTCACTATCATCATGATGAACTGGTCTGCTGATGACGGGGAAATAGGGGTTTGAATCCCAATAGGGTCTACTGAGGATGGCTTTTGTTAAATAGTTTCCAACTCTCTTTCCACACAAATACGGGTAGACTACCTCTAAAATGCTTCCTTCCTCATCCCTACCACATTAGAGTAATTATCATATAAGTATGTCTATGCCTGAACAGATAGTAAGGTGAGGTGATACAAAAAACTTGCAAGCAATGCACCAACATTTGTTGTAATAATACAGCTACTAGAACATAGAAAGCAAAATCAGCACATTTTAGAGTCGAGTTCGTGCTACTGGAGTTAAAATCCTTTGATCTATCCGTTACTCTAACCCTAGTATCGGGACAACTAATTTATAACTCATACAGACAAATGAGTGTGTAGCTTTGAACCAATGTTATTACACCAAGAAAAGTCCCCGAGACTTATCAAACCTACACTCTGTTGTTGTCAAGTAGTAATTATGACTCTCAGTCTTTGAAACGTGGCCGCGTTTCAGCCTGCAGCTTATACATTCACGCGCAACTTGACTACATGATGAGTTGCTTCGCCAGACTCGTGCAGGCGAACTAACCCTACACACAAAAGGCTGGCTGGTCGTAGATATCTTGCTTGTTGGAGTGAACAAGAACTTGTAGGCCATACATATATCTTATAAGTTGTATTTCAAATTATATTATGATAAGAGTTCTCTATTCTAAAGTATGCTATTGGAAACTTTTAAAACTAAACATTGTTTTGTAATATATTTTATAGGTAAAACATACACAATTACACAACACTGTATAATTACTATCTTATATATAATTTGATAAGCCTTTTTCTAGTAATTTAAATTGAAATAAAATGACTGAGCAGATTTTGACAAACGGCCGCTCATTTTAAAGATAAGGAGTTCAGGATTTCGCCAAAAATAAATTAATGGAAGTTTCAAATGAATACCTTATTTTCCCAATGAATCTTCTGCTTTTCATTCCATTTTTCATGTGATTTAGGTAGAGAGCTGGAAAATGGGTCGTTTTAAAGTTCTCTTAGAGGTATAAAGGGGGGAAATACACGTTTTGATTCAAATTAAATACCGCCAAGCTAAATAATATCTATGTAAAGTTGATAGCTTTTGACAAGTAGGCTTCACTTTTGACTAGAAAGTTGAGTGAGGGATTTTTATATAGGTATTTACCCAATAAAAAGCTAAGAAACCATGTTAGTGAATTAGAGCAACACCTACTCTTGATTTAAAACATAAATATGTGTATTTTGTTCCGCCTTTACACTTATATAGACCTTTATATAATAGCCCAACCAGAATTGTAAGCATAATTGTTCGTATTTCATGGGTCGGAACCGTCAACAGTCAAGTACAAATACATTTTCATTAGAAAAGAAAACCTTTATTAAAAAATACAAACATGTGTTTTTATGCTCACATTGATAATATTTTACCAACTAATTCGCTTATATTTTATACCTATTGATAATATCTATCAAAATTGAGAACTACAAATCACTTAACTTGGCGTATGAATACGTGATGTGGTTTCAAATCCCGGTGGAGTGTATTTGCCGTGCTCAATTTTGATAGATATTATCAATGTTGACTATCAAAACTTACTTCTGTATTTTTTTATTTTTTTTTCCTAAGAAAATTTCTGTGAACATTTTCGGTTCCGACGTATGAAACGCGTACAATTCTTCTTGGATCTTTAAAGGTGACCGGATTGTGTAACGTTGGTCAAAATCGCCTAACCATGAAACACTGAATAAATTATCAAAATATGGAAATAGAACTTACTGACGTACTTAGTCGCAGCCTAACCCAATGGGATCTGTGTTGTTTGCAGAGTACGCAAACAATATTCAAGCTTAGCTCATAATTGAGATTTAATTAAAGTTTCCTAGGTAAAACCTATGTGTACTTAATTAATTTTGATATAATTTGTTGATAAAACAGATTAGAGAAGCAATATCATATCATCTACAAACGGTTTATTAAAATTTAGTCAAACTCGGAGGTCTTAGGGTAAAGTTCTCTCCTAACGACCCGATGTTCGTGAGTTCAAACCCAGCTGGGGTCGATGAATTTTTCTTGAGCGGTAAAAATCCGTAGCACAAATTCCTTCGGAGGGGAAGTAAAGCCATCGGTCCCATGTCGATTGTGGCATTTAAAGGAACGCTGTAAGGTTTGTGAAAATACCTTGCCCGGTAAAATTGGTAGGCCCTTTCTCTCTCATCAAAGACATTCTCATGTGCCGATATAATCAGTCGATTCAGAAAGTGGACGTTAAATACTCCAAATAAATAAATACACAAATTAAAATGTAAATGTCTTCTAAAAAGCGTTTCACCTTTTATTTTTAGCACTGCGTCTTACTAACCGTTTTGGTTATAGGCCTACGTTTATGTACTAATTATGCTAATGGCTTTAGGTATTAAGAAGGTTATATTTAAGGGAATTGTACCCGCATTTTCGTGAAGAAAGAGAGAGAGAGAGTGAAAACCATTTTGGAAAAAATCTCCCTCAGTACACATGACCGAGAGTCGAACCTCGATCTTTCCATCATCAGTAGTCCAGTCTACCCTGAGAGTAGCACGTTAGACCACGTGTCTCCCAAATTGGGCTTCAGCTTGTCGCATTTTATCAGTTTATCTCATTAAATTATATGTTTGATAAATTAAATGATTTTGAACAACGTATATCGGTGGGCACGGAGATTATACGTAAATCTCGTTCAGTCTGGTTTGTTGTGGACAGGAATGTTCTGGGCTCAAATCCCGGTCAAGTGAATTGAAGATACTTTTTCCTCCGTGGTTTTCCACTTTCCCTCCATAAAAATAAGTTTACATTTTCTCAAAATTCTACTTTCCTGTCTAGCGTACTTAGATTTAAATATCCCGGATGGCT
Organism: Timema douglasi; assembly: GCA_901482245.1. Taxonomy (NCBI): domain Eukaryota; kingdom Metazoa; phylum Arthropoda; class Insecta; order Phasmatodea; family Timematidae; genus Timema; species Timema douglasi. Next base: position 197,873 of record CABEEJ010000494.1, on the reverse strand, counting down.
AGTATGACGCTGTGGAATAAAAAAGGGTTAATCAAGATACATTTTTTCGGATAAATAATTGTTGGCCACATATGTATGCCAGCTTATCCAGTCGGGATTGAATACCAGCCTCTAAAATAAAAAGTTTGGGCCACAAACTATTGACCTACAGATCAATTTTCGTATAAAGAACCTTATGACAGCTATCAAAGTTACTAGATCTATTTTTTTCTATTCATACAAGTCATGTTATCTGTCTGTAACTGCCAATTCTGATAGATATTAACAATACCTATAAAGTAGCACTAATAATATAGTAAAATATTGTCAATGTTGGCCTAAAATTTTGCTTCTCTTTTATAAAAGGCTCTTCCTATGAAAATTGGACCGTACCTTAATGCCGGTACTTCGTAATTGATGTGAACTGATGGCGTTGTGAGGTCCACCTTTAAGGGCAGTGTGCCACTCTAATAATTGATGTGCCATTCATTCTCCAACTCTCCAGGGAGTGTTCTACCCATTGACCTCGCAGCTGTGTCACTTCTCTCCTCCACATGGCCTCCAGGAGAGTAACAAAAGTATGAGGGTTCAGACAAAAGATACCCACAGAGACGATGACGTGGGTAACGAAAGCTTTCATTTGAGACGGTATCTGTGCACTTGTCTAACAAAAGGCAGTACCAGCATTCCGGTCACAAACTTTTTTTTTGTACCTAATCTTACTACCCGTCCAGGATAGTCCCATTTAATTACTGCCAAGCAGGGGGTTTTTAACCTGGGGTCTACGGATATCCGTGAATATATTTTTGGAGATTCCATGAACTTGGATGGGAAAATAGTTACATCTTTATTTTCACTAACATCTTCATAAAATCTAGTATTTCCTTCAATTATGAATGTCAAATAACCGCCTCTGTGGTAAGAGTTTCTAGCTACAGATCTAGAGGTCCTGGACTTGGTCCCCGGCGCTTCCATATTTTTCTGTGAAATAGTGGGTCAACTTAGCCTTGTGAGGACAGTTGAAGAGCTACTTGGAAAAAAAAAAAGGTAGTGGCTATGGCCTAGAAAACTGAGATAAACGGCTGGAGGGTTCGTTGTGATGATCATATGACACCATATAGCCACAAATGTTGATACTCTCTTTGCCAACAGACGACGACCAATTGGTTGGTATAGTTAGCATGCTGGCTGACGCCATGAAGTACTTTTTGTATGAATGTCACTTGCTATATCACATTTAAAAAATAGTAATAATGGTAATTGATTTAATTTCATTAGTAATATTATGTATTCTATTTTTTGCATTTTAAAACATTATTTTGGAAAGGGGTGCATTGGCTTTACCAGACTGCCTAAGAGGTATAGGGCACAATAAAAATGTAAAGAAGCCCTACACTAGGATTGAGGAAGGCAGAGAGAGCCACCCACCCTTGAGGGTGTTCGCACAGAGTCCCGCGATTTGGGGAGCCCGAGCTTGTTTATGTGACAGAGCGAAAAATACAAGTTGGGGTGGGAAATGTTTAACTGCGCGCTCGTATTAAGTAGGCGCCCTGCAAATATTGTATAGCGTGTAAAAACAAATAAAAGTAATCACGTGGTTTGATTCATTGAAGGAAGTGGTCCATTCATGTTTATCTTAGCATGTGTCCCGGTTTGTTCTCAGTAACCAAAGGTAAGATCCAATCAACTTATGGTTATCATTGTTGAGGATCGGGCTGGCCACAGTTCACTTATGTACCAGGTCCCTTTTCACGCAACACAAGTTCCACAATGTTTCTAGGAACTCATTTCTCTACCGACCGAGCAGGCTTATTATTATTATTATTATTATTATTATTATTATTATTATTATTAGCACCACGTCTTACTACCCGTTCGGGTTATACGCACTTACGCTAATGTGTTATGCTAGGGTGATTGTGAGATGAAATGGAGGAGCTACAGTTTAACGTGGGATCCGAACCTCGGTGGAGGCCTGGTATTCCCCACATTCACAAATTGTGATTAACACACGTCCTGTCAGAGGTGAAGGAAGGGTTTGGTAATCAGATAAATCTGTGCCGGGACCGAGGAGTGAACCCCGGACCCCCAGCACAAAAGTCCGACACCTTACCCCTAGACCACCAGGTCGCCCATTGTTTTTTTACAGACGAGCCAATATTTACAAAAAAAAAAAAAGGAACACACAAAAAAAAGTCACCAGCTACAAGCAAGCCAACTTAATAATTGATACATTTTTTGTTGGTAATTTCTAGTAACAGTTCTTTTATTCTTTAATTTTTTTCAATCACTATTTCAATGATTAGTTTTTTCTTTAATTATACTAAAATACGTCAAGTCAGGTGATATAGAGTAGTATCTTTTCATTTTCATAGACAAAATCAATACCCATAAAATAACAGTAATAATAAAGTAAAATGTTGACCGTAGAAAAGATGTAAATATTTTGTTAAAGCTCGACCCTAATGACTTCATTGAGTCGACGGGCCTATGAACCCTAATAATAATAATAATGTAAACCTTTCGGAATTGCAATGTAGAATTTAAAAAAAACTGTCAAAAAACTGTCCTTGTTAAGGTGGGAGTTTAGGTAAGGCGAGTTAGACTCAGTATGTTTGAAGTTTTATTTTTTCAACCTTTTTTTTGGTCAAAATAAGACAAACATTACTCCAGTATAAATAGATTTTAGTTTTCTTCATGTGGTGATATCAACAGTTGTTGAATATCTCTGAAGGGTGTCCTGGAATTAACAACAACTTTTTAACTTAATTTAAAAAGTTTCTCATCTAATACCGTTATGCTCGTAACAGATATTCAACAACTGTTGATATCAATATGTGAAGAAAATTAAATTCAATGTTTCTACCGTAGAAATATTTTATTTATTTTGGCCAAAAATGTTTTGATATAAAAACAGAAAAAAAAACACTGGTCTTAACTCGCATACCTTACACTCCCATCTTAATGTTACACAGTGGTATGTAAATTACCATTCGGTAATTGCGATTTTATTTTTTCCCATTAAGTACAATTTTCCCCTTTTTGATCTTAAGTTTAAATCCACACATACGCACACAGTTGTATTTGATAAACAAATGCATTTGTAATTTTAATCATTTTATATTACTACACGGGTTAAAGCGTCATTCTCGTCTTGTCTGGTTTTGTGGTGTCTAGGAGGTCAGGGCTTGGATCCAGGGCGGAGGTATTATTTGTTATTTACTAAAATTATTTCTTACTTTACCACCTCGCAAATGTGGGTGTATTTACTCTAAAACCTACCTTATTCGTCCTTATTTCATTGGCATAGATTTGTATCTAGCCAGGAGGGGGGCACGTAGCTAACTATTTAGGGAGCTCCGAAGCTTCAACACCATACTTTGATAAAACGCGTAAAGCCTTGACAATATTGACCATGGCTGAGGGAAATTCCTACTTAACCTGAGACGACACACTTAATTCTAAACCCCTATAATTAGTGCAGGAATATATTTTTTATATAAATAAAAATAATATAAGCAAATATTGTCTATAAAAATACTAACCTTTTTCTTTTTGTTCCACCCGTTATTCTTTCATAAAACCCTGGAGGGGAACTTTACTGTCCTCTTAACTAAGTAAATATCGTGCATTGAACCCTTCCCTCCCCTCACCTTCTCTTACTACCCATTAAAAGTTTTATGGAGAACTCGTCCTAGAGCAATGATTAATAATGTAGATCCAATTTGAGGAAACTATAAAAGTGATATATTGGTGCTCTATTTTAAAATTCATAATATCATAGAGGGGAGTTTCATATTCTTCATTTATCTCCTTTTTTTCACTTTGTTTGAGTTTTATACCTAACAAAGCTTTGTCTTTAAAATATAATATTTGCTAAAATATTATGAATTAAACTACACAAAGTTAAACTTTAGATGTTTGTAAGAGTTTCATTACATTTAGATTAGCACGAAATTAATTACATTGTGTGTTGTGTTTAAATATTGCTCAACAAAATGTAGTTTAATTTTGTCTGCCAGTCATCGAAATATAAACTATCTTATAATAATATTGATGCTATGTACATAAGCTTATTTTGATACGTAGTAGTATGTGTAAAGTTCATTTAATTATCCAAAATAAACCTTTTAAGGTTATTTAGTCTACCTCTGTGGTCTTGGGATAAATTGCTCGCCTCAGGACCCGATATACGTGGGTTCGAACCTATCTGGGATCGACGGATTTTTTTCTTGAGCGATAAAAATCTGGAACACAGCTTCCTCAGAAGGCTAAGTAAAGTCGGTGGTCTCATGTCGATTGTGGCATGTAAAAGAACTCTGTAAGGTGTGTGAAAATATATTTTCTGGCAAAATTGGTTGGTTCTCTCGCTCTCGCTCGTAGAAATTCTCGTGTGTTGATATAATCAGTCGGTTCAGAAAGTGCACGTCAAATACCTCAAATAATAATAATAGTAATAATAAAAAAGTCACTAATTTTATTAACAAATCAACAATGTTCATTGTAAAAGGTTCTATTTCTACTTCGCGAAAATACATTTCTCATTTTGTGATTTCACTAGTCCATTTTTCCAACTATAAACAATGATGTTAGTTCAACTAAAACTGTCAATTCTTTTTAACTATACGATAATATTCCCTTTCTTTAACTATACATAATGTTATCAATTAATGATAGTAAATAAGTTAACTAGACGTTAGTTTTCAAATGTGTTAGTGTCTGATTACGAAGTCTATTGAATTGTAAATATACTTTAAGTCTATAATTTGCCGGTTAAAGAGTATATGTCATCTTTTTGTTGGAAAAAGTAAAATTGATTTTTGTAAATAATACAAATCATAGATAAAAACATACATTTTTTTTATTATGGTTTACTTTATTTCCCAGTCCCAATGTAATATCAATAACATAGCTGTAATTTCAGAGTTATTTTGTCAAAATTAATATTGGAAATGTTTCCTTGCAGCTTCATTGTAAAAATCTATATTTTGTTATTTTATTTTTATTTCATACTTTTGGCTTTAATAAACAAATCCCAGTTCATTAAATAAACCCTTTGATATCCTGTAATAATATGTTTGAAACATGTTAATCAGACTGTAATTCCATCCCAGGGCCTTGAATTAACGCTCCATTTTTAAACTAACTAAGCTATTCTGGATCTTCATCATGCTATAATTATATTTATTCATAAAAAGCAAACTCTTAAATAATCCTATTATTAAATTCGAGCGGTTCGCCATTTCTTTATCTAAAACGTGGATAGTATTTAAATGAGAGTAGTTTTTTTTTTCTTAAATAATATTTTGTATTCACACATGTAGTATTGAATTTTACAAACTACTCATAACCAATTAAATTAGTTGATTCATTATAACAGTTATTAATCTTAGGCCTTGAAAGCTAGGCTATTAGTGGCCTCTAAAATGAATAATATAAATTACCAAATTATTTAGCTCTATCTTAGCTACAGTCTAGTTTTCCTTAAAAAAATCCCTGACAGCTATAACAACTACTATTTCTAATTTAATGTATTCATAGCCCGAGTCCTGTGATTGAAAATTATCGCGTTAGATAGATACTATCGATACCTATAAATTGACTAATAATATAGTAAAACGCTATCAAATTCGGCTGCAAATACAATAGGTTTGTATTTTCAAATCAGATTGATAAGCAGACTGGTTATTAATGACTTAGTATAAGGGTAAAAGAGAAGGAGGTTAGTTTTACAATATAGCACACTTACTAACTTGGAATGAGGATTGAAATTGTATG
>CABEEJ010000494.1:140435-185403 GCA_901482245.1 Timema douglasi | reverse complement strand
TTGTGCTCTTCTGATATACTCCAGATCGACACAAAGTTGGCCAGTGCGCTTTCGGTACGTGGCCGTCCGACAGTTTTATAAAATAAACAATTTCTATTTAGCTATTTTACGTCAAGTCACGGGATCATCAACTCTAACTTTTGATCTATATTATCGATACATATAAAATAACGCCAACAATATAGTAAAATGTCATCAATGTTGACCGCAAAAAACATGTTTGTATTTTCTAAAAGGATTTTCCACCAGAATCCTACCATACATATTTTGGTCAATCCGTAGTTTCACCCGAATCTCTGGCTGAATTGTCTATAAACACGTCAGGCTAGGTGGGTTGTGGGTATTTTTACATTATGTTTATTTCCCCATTCTCTCTAATACTGGTATAGTTCTCATTTACTCTCACCGGGCCAAATTCATAGTCAGACTTAGTATTCCTCAAACCCGCCTCGGGGGCGTAATTGGCTAACGCGCCAGTCGTGTTGAGCTAGACCACCGACGACGGGGAGATCGAGGTTCGAATCTCGGTCGAGTGAACTGGGTGTGGTTTTTCCCCCAAATGGTTTTCCAATCTCCTTCGACGTAAATGTGGGTTCACTTCCTCTAAATTCAACCCTCCCAATTCATAATCCAATAGTGTAATTAGTACATGAGCGTATAACCAGAACGGGTAGTTAGACGCGGTGCTAAATAAAATATTAGCACCGCATCTTACTAACCATTCGGGTTATACGCACTTACGCTAATGTGTAATGGTAGGGTGATTGTGAGATGAAATGGAGGACCTACAGTTTATACCTACAGTTTAACGTGGAATCCGAACCACGGTGGAGGCCTGGCATTCCCCACATTCACAAATTGTGATTAATACACGTCCTGTCAGAGGTGAAGGAAGGGTTTGGTAATCAAATAAATCTGTGCCGGGACCGAGGATTGAACCCCTACCGCCAGCACAGAAGCTAAATAAAATAAAATAAAGCATTCCTCAAATGCGGTCCGATACCAAACACAAGACACCTCCTTAGACTCGAAAGGAATCGGCCAGTTTCATATGCGAAACTGGCTCATTCTATTCTGGTCTAGGTAGGTGAGGTCTTGTATTTATTGTATATCCGCACTTTGAGGCGTAATCATTCTGACTATGAAACTGGTCCATTTATAGCTCTTGGGTCAAGAAAGATGAATGGCTAGCATGTAATTCCGGCTATTTTCATGACTGGTGACTGTACATTTGGTTTATATTTGTGGTTTCTTTGGAGCCGAGATTTCGCCCACCTCGCGTCGAGTCTTCACTGTTCATCGTTTTTATACCTACCTTCTTTTTACGTTCGCTTTATATAAAAAAGGGTTATAAAGAAAGGACATACTTTTTAGAACTACATTCTACACCTACTCTAAAAATAAATTCCAAGCCAACAAATAAAATAAAAGTCACGTTACGGGCGAAATTAATCTGTATATAAATCTCATTTCCCTTCCAAGAACCAGATAATATAGAACTTGTGTCTTAAATCTTTTTCATTTACGATCCCAAACTAAACTCCTTGGTTAGCCGGAACTTAAAATCAACGATGTAATTGATGGCTCCCCTTTCACAGTGAAGAATTAGGCGATCGGAGAACTGGTTGTGGTGTCTGTTTTATAGTATAAATGATTTATAAGTCATTCATATATATATATATTAGTTTATACATATAAAAACTTTCCCCAGAGTTAAATAAAACCTACATCAGTAAGCACGTTGGCACAATTTTAGGTTCTTCCGATCTGTTTTGCCCGAGGCGAGGATATCTGGGTTCAAATCCAAGTCGGGTTTGCTAAGGGTGTTTATTTATAAATTATTTTCCACTTTATCTCCAAGCAAATATTTGCACATTTCATTTATATCCTACCTATATCGACCTCACCCTATTAGCGTAGTCTTAATATGCGGTACAGCCCGTACTAGTAAGACTCGGAGGTAAAAAAAAAAGCTACTCAAACTGTAAACGTGTTTGTTTATTCCAAGAAAATATTGTTTCAAGTTTTCTACTGAGCTCATGATTATCTTGCGTCCCTTGCAACCCTTCATTATCTACCTAATTAGCACCATATTAGCCCCATTCATTAGTCTTCGGTTCGCCAATCAACTTGCAATTACTCATCGCACAACTTTAGGAACGGTCGCCTCTACTTGCGTCAGCTCCTCCTTGTTTCAACGTCGGGAGAAGTGAATGGGTAAGGGGGGGGGGAGACTAGATCTTCTGGGTGTGGGAGGGGGGGAGGATTCGCTAGATGACCTTGAGGCGAAGGAAATGGAGGCATATCCATTGCTAGTTTCGTTTTAATTCCACGTTGCATTTAATGGTTGGATTATTTAACGGCCTAATATATAGCATGTGTACCCGTATTAGAGATGAAAGCGGATGAAGAAAACCCATTGATAAATCACATAGGGAAAGCCACCCGCAATGCACCTAACCGAGATGCGAATTTTGACCTTCCCCTCACCGTCAGTCCAGTCTATTGCGAGAGGGACGCCTTAGACCGTGCAACCTCTAGCCTTAAGTTATTCTTTTATCCACAAGGCACCAGAATAGATCAAATAGATCACCTTTTTTTTTATATCATACCTTGATTTTGGTAGAAAGCATCTTCTGGAAGGACATTTGTAATATATAAAAATATTATGGATAGGAAAAAAAAATTCAAGAAGGCCGGCCCTCTATATCAAAATCCTAGTCTAGTTCAGGGTTGAGACATATCTGTAAAACTAAAAAAATTAAATAAATTATAAAGAAAAAAGTAATTTGAATTTTCAATTTTTTTTTTATTAGTGTAAAACAGTGTAAATTTTTTGTTTGATTTCAGAAGAGCTGCGGTGTATTTTTTATTAATTTAATCCAAATTCAGTTGTACAATAGTGCAATGACCCACCACTTTAAAACTATTTGCCACCACAAGACCTAAAGGCTGGCGTGTGTTTATATCAGAATGACAAAGATTATTACCGGTGATTATTCTTGTCGTAGCTAAGATCTTCCTAATATATTTGTGTAGTAAGTCGATTAAGAAGTAATGAGTGAAATTAAATAATAATAACAATAATAATAATTATTATAATAATTCAAACAGCTATAATAAATTAGTAATCCTATTAAAGAGAGAGTGTAAGAAACGCGAGTTAAATATAGTGTATTTACAGGTATTTGTTTCAGTAAAACATATTTTGGCTATAATAAATCAAATATTTCTCCAGTACAAACACAGAGTTTAATTTCTTCACACGGTGATATCAACAGTTGTTGAATATCTGTCACGAGTATAACAGCATTAGATGACAAACTATTTAAATGAAGAGAAAAAAAAGTCATTAAATATCAGGACACTCTTGACAAATATTCCAGAAATATTTCCATGTGAATAAAATTAAACTTTATGTCTATACTGGAGCAATATTTGACCTATTTCGACAAAAAAAAAGTTTTGATATAAAAACTGTTAATAATACTACTGTTAACTCGTGTTCCCTAAACTCCCACCTTAAATACTGTTAATATGTCACATACCGGTACCTACGTAGAGAGGGTTTCTGATGACATAAAACAAATTTTAAAGGTCTCAAAAATAAGGTAATCAACTGCAGATTTGCATAGAAATCACAACACGCTTGCGCGTACGCTGCGGTTTTTCGCGAACCCTGTGATTTTAACCGTTAAGAAAGTTGACCTAAACAATATTTCTTCTGAGTTTGACCACTAGTTAAACAGTATTAAATGTATATGCTATTGTTCATTTATAAGAGGAAAACGCAAAATTTTACCATATTACTTAAAAACTGTTTTTATAGCTGTGTTTTTTCCCCCGTTATGTTAAGGTGTATAACGTATCAGAGAATTCCAGCTAATCCCTTGAATTAAGAGCGTGCATCACATACCAATCAACTCTGAGACACAGTCGGCTATAAATAGTACATTTACACGAACACTATCGCACGTGGATAATTTCTGATCAAACATTAATGTAAATAAAGAGTTAATAAACGTTCCTAATACTGAACATTGTTGAAATAATAAAGTATTTGTATAAAAACTGCATTGAAAAGGCCGTTTTTGACCATTTTAGAATGACTTCACAGAATATCACTGTGTAAAAATCTTTATTCTGTCATAATAGGGACGTACTGTATGTATTAACAAGAAACTTTATCGCTTTGTCCCTCATCTTCACCGCGGAAAATTTCGAGAAATCATTCAAATACGAATGCATTGCACACATTTCTACCATAATTTGGTATTTTCTTTTGCCTTTTACTCCCACACCTTGCTCGAGACGGAAGTTGAGTTGGGCCTGCTATGATGCACGCTCTAATTTGACGGAATTTGACCAAATTTTATACACATAGAGGCTCCGACTGAATAATTATGTGTTTTTTTTTCTCCCTTGTAACTACGTTTCTTGCACAGCGGCTTCCAAATTTCTGCAAACTACGATCTTGTTTGTATTCAAGATGAAAATTTATTTTAATATCATTGGCGATATTTAATAATAACTTTGTGAACCAATGGTTTATATATCATATCTTAAAAACTAATTTGATAATTGATCACAGACAAAACATCCAGTATGCATAGCTCACTACACCAAAAATCTAGTTAAAACTATTGCGCTACAATTAGCCTTCTTAATTTAAAATTATGTATTAAACTATTAATCGAACAATCTAATTTGCACTTACCAAACAAATTATTCAATTTGTGCACAGCTTTTCACCACCTTTCTGGTCTATCACCATATTCACACTGTTAGGGTAAGAGTGAGGAAGATGTAATAAATAGAAAATATACCCATATTTGCATGGAGGGAGATTGAGAAACCATATAGGAAAAACATTCTCGGCATACTTTGTCGGGACTCGAAACACAACCTCCCCTTCACCTGCAATCTAGTTTATGTCGATAGTGACACCACAGACTTCGTATCCACTGGTGTGGTTATGGTTTGATTAAACCAAAGTCTATTTATTTTCAAAATATTCCCGGATCTGAGTTTTTTTAACACCGTGTCCTACTACCCGTACGGGTTGTACGCTTATGTACTAATTATTATAATGGATTCAGGGATTAGAAAGGCTATATTCAGATAAAGTGTAACCGATTTTACGTGAAGATAGAGGGGAAAACCATTTTAGAAAACCACCTCACCCGACCAAGATTCAAACCCCAATCTCCCCGTCATTGGCAGTCTAGTCTACCGTGAGAGTGACGCCTTAGACCATGCGGCCACCGAAGCGGGTATGATATTGTCATTAATTCGATTCCCTAGCGTCTCCTAGATCTCCATAGCTTCTCGGTTGAATGGAAAGCCATTTCAAGGTCGAGAAGTTCCCCTTCTCCCTTCCCTCTAACGCGCGCGCACACACACACCGGAAATGAAACGGGAAGTCAACCAAAATATTCTAAAATTGAGTCCACCCAGTGGGGGCGGGAAAGAGTAAATCTTCCGTCTCATTCTGAGATCAATAATTTTAAAATCGAGTTGTCATCCTTTGGCGAAATCCTAATGTGTTCTGCTCTCTCTCTCTCTCTTTCTCTGTCTCTCTCTCTAAGCTATCCCTGAGCCAACCAACCACATCCCTATTCTTTTTTTTTTTTCGCCTCCCCCCTGTTTTTTATACAGCCGGAAGTGCTCAATTTCCTCCTCGTAACCGGGGGCGAATATGCACGATCTCGCCGTGTCTGTATCGATGATGAGTTTCCTAGAGAGTGGTGCGAGATCGGATCCTTACATTTCTCCCCTGACTGTACCAAACTGTACATCCTTCCGCTTGTTATGGACCGATTCTCACAGCATTGGCGTTTCCCACTCTAACAATTGGTCTGAGGGCAAGAGGGATATATAACGCACACGAAAGGAAGGAACTTAGAATCCAGATAATATTTCAAAGAATAGAGAACGAGCTCGTCTGATCTTGTTTACCTCTGATGGGTAGGTAGAAGTTTGAATCCTAGATGGATGTACTCAGTATTTTTCTAAATAATTTGTTCACTCTCTCGCCGCTAGAATTCTTAAAAGAAATTAACTTTTTTTACGCACGAATATTTCGTTAAAAACTTTATTTTCTTTGTCTTTAATACGCAGTTTTATAGTATGTAAACGGTTGGACCCATTACTTTCGAATTTGATGCTTTAATATATTTGATCGAATCTCGGTACGCATTTAATCTTAATCTTACGTAATTATAAGGGTATTTTACTAGGAGATTGGAAAACCTTTAGTAAAAACCGGTGACCTGGTGGTCTAGGGGCAAAGTGTCGGACTTCTGGGATAGAGGTCCGGGGTTCAATCCTCGGTCCCGGCACAGATTTATCTGATTACCAAACCCTTCCTTCACCTCTGACAGGACGTGTATGAATCACAACTTGTGAATTTGTGGAATGCCAGGCCTCCACCGTGGTTCGGATTCCACGTTAAACTGTAGGTCCTCCATTTATTCTCACAATCACCCTACCATTACAAATTAGTGTAAGTGCGTATGAGCCGAACGGGCAGTGAGACGCTTGTAATAATAATATAATGTTAAAAACCACCTCCCAGTAGGCCCTACTGAGACTCAAACCCTGATCTCTCCGTCATCAGCAAGCCAGTCCAACATGAAAGTGACGCCTCAGACCATTCGGCCACTGAAGAGGGCTATAAATACCATTGCATTGGCAAACATAAAGGTTGTATCGCTGAATTAAGTTGGGCCTTATAGGTTTTTTCAAACTGGGTCTATTATTGTATCGTTTCTAATAAAAAAAAAGAAGGTAAAACCAAAAGGTGATTAAATATAAACTTTACTAGCGAAATTATGTCGCTAGGTCTGTTAATTTGTGTACGTTTAATTACTGTTATAGCGTTTAACGCAACTTTAAATACATGTTGAAAGATAAACTTTTTTTTATATAACTTTGCGTTTTTGTTCGACCCAATTTAGCAGCTCGGCTGAAACGTAGCTTGAATCCCACGTTTTTTGATTTAATCTAACCAGTCCATATTAACAAACTGACGAGAGAGCGGGGTGAAAAGGGGAGGGGGGATAATAATAGCACAGTAACTTCAGAGCAGTGTTTACATTTGATGCCACCAAAAATTAAATGAAAAATGAATACCAAAAACATTTTTAGAATAAATTTTAATTTCTGTGAAACCCTCTTTGGTGGTCGAATAATCTAAGTTGTCACTTCCACGATAATCTGAATTGCCGATGACGAGGAGATCAGGGTTAGAATCCCGGTTGTGTTTACTAAGGAGTTTTTATTCAAAATGATTTACCACTCTTCCTCCACGCAAATATAGCTACACGTCCTCTAAAGTTGAACCTTCCTAATCCTCAAAGGCATGGAAGGGGGTTCCGCTAGTAAATTTTACCCTACCTTTAGCCGTTAAAAGTGTTTTTAAGTATACATGAACCACCCTTAGTCGAGGGCTCATCAAACTCCATGGGGGATCCGAACCGCTCCCTTCCCATTCACCCTGAACCCCACATTTATACGCCCTTTTAACCCCCAACAATTAGCATCATTAGATAATTAGTAGATATGCTTATAGCCCAAACGGATAGTAAGAAGCGGTGATAAATAAAAAATCGTAAAAAGAGATGCACGTTTTTACGTATTTAGTATTACGTTTGAAGACTGACACAAACCTATTTGATTCGGTTCTGTTTGGGCAAATAATGTATACTATTTGGGCTAAGATATGAAAATATTAATTCTCTAATTTCTGTGTATTCACCATCTGTGACGTTTTTATATTACATTTCATGTAAAGGAGAGACCTTGAATTATTAAAGGTGTATTTATAAAATCAATTTAATCTATTGCAGAATAATGTGCTTAAATCTGAATATGGACTTTTATTAGTCATAAATAATAAACACACGCTTTCAAATAGTTTTGTTTCATGATTGAATTTGTGAATCAGTTTTCCTCCATTGTAATTTTGTATGAATAGAAATTAGTTTTGTATTTTGTATATGTGTGTATACGTTGTCAGTAAATTCTATTATTTTTTGTTGTGACAATTGGCAAAAGTTAGCACTTAATCAAATAGTTTGAATAAGAAATATTTTTTTCGATTAATTTTTACGGTTTCCTTAAAATTACTGTGTTCTTATTTTACATCGCTATCAGAAAATGAGTGGATTTTACTAAAACAAAGTTGAATGTTAAGTGAAAATAAAAGACTACGTAAAGCCATACTGAAAATTATTTACATTCAGATTTCCTATTATCCGGCTTTTCCGTAATCCGGCCCTGAATGCCACCACTTTAGGCCAGATAATCTAGAATTTAGTGTATATATAATATGTACATAAATAATAAATATATTATTATATTATATTATAATAAAGCCACCTGGCTGACTTGCTTACTGACATTAATATTTACGCACTTCCAGATGAGCTATAAACTTGAAATTTGGCAAACTTTAGCTTCTAGCCTGTAACGGATGGGAAAATTCCAAAAAAGTTTAAAAAAAAATATTTTTAACTCCCGAAAGAAAATCAAAATATAGGAGGACTTTAAAATCGGTGCGGACCTTTCTTTGGAGGTCTCTTTTGGCTAAACGGTAAGACCTATCCAAAAACTACTTTGGAATTACATTAGTTTATACTTTAAAAGAAAGCGCACTGTGGGTTTGGGGGTGGATACCCCAACGAGCAAAGCGACTATGTATATATATATTCACACATGGCAGATATTCTAACCTCGATCTACCCGTATTCTGCAAATCACTCTTGATTAGCTTAACTTTTAGTCCACCCGCCCATCGATGCTAATTTAAGAATGTTATATTGCTAGGACTTTTCCGCGATGATTCTAACTAAGCTGGAATAAACTGGCGCTCTATCGTTCTATGAAACCAAGTGTACAAGGTCCTCAACCATCCGTGTCATATATCCGGCTGTTGCACGGGGACCGTGTTTCCCATGCCGTAGTACCGCGAGCATGATGCCATTCATGCACACCTCAGTACGAGTACGGTCAAGAAGTCATTGTTATTGCGGTACTCAACTTTACCGACCGTCTTTATCTAGATGTTAGGCCCGTTCCGACAGAAAACAGCCGTGTGTACATCTCCGACAGTTGGCGAGTCAGAAGAGAGCTGCCGGTTCGAGCCTCTTGGACGTCACGATGGCTGATCACTGGCCCAAGGCTTCGAAACAAACTATCGCGGAGTGATTCCTGAGTTATTTACTCTTCATGTTTTTTCTACATCATCAAAAAACTGCTTTTGTTAGTATATTCTACAGTTTCTTTATAATAAAGTGTAATTAAGAGAGTATATGAAAAGTGGGAATCAATTATATTCAATTATATTTATTTAAAAATGTTTGCCATGCTTCAAGATAACTCATCGAAGTGTTGAAAGATACCAAAGATTATGGTCAGTGACTCAACACCTGGTATGAACACCATTTTTTCAAAACAAAACACAAAATATAGACCTACGGATAAGATTATTATCAACTACAAAGTTTCTATTTGTGTGTCGTATAAGCCGAATGGGTAGTAAGACGCCGTGCTGAACATCTATATACTTGTGTATTATGTGTACATAACTGGAAATTCGAAGACCTTGGATCAAAAGGAAAGTGTAAATACATTTATTTTGTGCGTCACATTTTATCTTATATTATCTTTATCACATATATCTATCATATTAACCTACACCAACAGTAGTATCAGGCGATATCTTGAGTCTGAACGAGATAGGATTTTAAAGCGGTAGAACATTTTCTATCAGTCAACATTTTAAATGGATGCTTTCATTAGTTTTTTGACAAACACGTTTTCAGTTAAGTGTTTTACTATTTCTTTATATATATATATGCTTTTAATATGCGCTTTGTGTGAAGATTCGATTTAAAATTACTGACGACGTAAAATGTTGCTTTTGCATAATTTATGAATCAAGTTCAGGAGAATATTGGATATACCGTTGAAAGCTACCTACTTTCCAGTAAAGTTAACGATCGGATTTCTAAGGTCAGTAAAAAAAATGTCATTACTGTGGGTTTGTAATTGCAGGGTGTTAGCATATAGTCCATTTTCCATAGAAGTGGTAATAACTGACCGCGAACAGAATATTTAAAAAACTGTTAAAAGGAAAACATACTAATAAACCAATTGTTTGTTGAGAAAGTTTTGGCTGCTAAAAAGGACAACAAAACAATATATTATGGTCTTGTAGATAATATGGTTTGGCGAATGGATGCATGAGAGTATATATATCTGGTGTTAAATTTTACTAGCTTTCAATACCGTAGATAGGGTATACCTTTGTTTTCGTTCACAAGATTAATCACCTATAGTAAGATTACGGTGGTAAAAGTGGTAGTTCAAAAAGTTACTAAATATACTCACTCAATTCGTATGATTTGTAACTGTTGCTTTTAACAGATGGGATCAATACCGATTTAATAGTAAGTGTATTAATAATATAATCATATCATTTCAACTTTGACAACAAGTTATGTTTTTGTATTTTTTTAAACCTACCTCCATACCATAAGTCCACTATAGTTGATCTTTTATAGCTATACCCCGATTTTAATAGGAAGCCCCTTCTTGAAGGCTTTATTTCATACCAGAATCCTACTGTGTATAATTATTTTGTAAGGATTAAAGGCCTTCCAGAACGAACTTTCTACCAAAATCAGGCTATACAGTCAAATTTTCATGGCAAGGACCTTATATAACAGATCTACTTTCACGTCGTGTGATCTGCAGATTTTACTTCCAGAATCATTGTACACGCGACTAAATCAATTCCTATTTTGAGATTCTTTTGTTTCTCTGATATACTCTCTGTATCACAATTATACTCTTGATAATAATACAGCTTTATAGTAAAAGGCAATAATCAAAATGGTTAGGGCGTCGAGGGTAGCTACAGCATCAGTGGAGGGCTCTTTCTTCGTTACCCATTGGGGTCACCATTCTAGTTTTAACATGGCGTGAACTTGTGGGCTACGAGGAATCTTGTAAATATAAGCGTGATTCCATGTATTGCTAGCCTAACGTGTTTACTAGCGCTTTGAAAACAATTGTATTTTGGATGGATACGTACTGAAAGCGCACAGGCCAAATTTGAATACCTGCTTTGGAGTATATTAGAAGGTAAGTACATCAAAAATGCACCAATGTTTGAAGTTATTATTATTATTATTATTATTATTATTAGCAGCCCATCTTACTAACCGTTCGGGTTATACGCACTTACGCTAATGTGCAATGGTAGGGTGATTGTGAGATTGAAATGAAGGACCTACAGTTTAAAGTGGAATCCGAACCACGGTGGAGACCTGGCATTCCTCACATTCACAAGATGTCTTGTCAGAAATGTTTGAAGTTAATGAGCCCCACATGTCAACACCGCTTGTTGACATCGAACTAGCCTGGCCTAACCTAACCTAACCCAACTTTATAGTTTTTTTATTTTAGTGTATAGAGAAAGGGTGTTGCTTACAATAACCTACGTGTTTGTCATGTTGCCACGTTATGCAGGGGTTTATTCTTTGTGCGATTTTTATATGAGGTCTAAGTGCGCTTTTGATCCATATCGGGAATGCCAGGCCTCCACCGTGGTTTCGGATTCCACGTTAAACTGTAGGTCCTCCATTTCATCTCACAATCACCCTACCATTACACATTTGCGTAAGTGAGTATAACCCGATCGGGTAGTAAGACGTGGTGCTAATAATAAATAAATAAATGATCCATATCTTTGTGCGTTTTTTATCAATATCTTCGTGCGCTTTTGATATAGGTTTCTTTCTTTTGTGGGCTCTCGATGTTCTCCGCTTTTGAACACATCATTCCATTCGCTTGCTTCTACAAAGCATTGATTGTTATAATAAAATAATGTGTTAACATGTGTCTTGCAATGTCGTCGGATAACTGACTGCCGTCACTTTCTCGTCGAATATGGGAAAACACAATTCGATAATAGCCTGTCGTGCAGTGGTTAGCCAGTAGCCGCGAGGATAGACAAGGCGAGAGGTTCCCTCATCTTTCTCACACACATACTCTTACTTTGTCTCGCTCATATTTGATATAGTAAGTTCTTTGTAGGAAGGGACTTTTAGAAAATACAAGTATTGATAAAACATTACCTTTTTTTGTCACCATGTCTTACTACCCGTTCGGGTTATACGCTTAAGTACTAATTACGCTAATAGGTTAGGAATTGGGAAGGTTGAATATAGAGGAAGTGAACCCACATTTGCGTGGAAGGAGAGTTATAAACCACCCTCGGTTCACCCGATCGAGATTCAAACTTCGATATCCCCGCCCTCGGCACTCTAGTTCAATACGAAAATAGCGCGTTAGCAAACTACACCACCGAGGTGGGTTTTTAATTATTAGTAGTATTATTTCATGGGTATTTACATTGTTGGTAAAAAGTGACAGCAGCAAATCACATGACGAACACATTTATTAAAATTGTTTCAGTAATTTTTTTAACAATACAAAATGTTCTATCCTTGATAAATAGAACCGTAGTTAGACCAGCACAGAAAATAACCTTTTTGAAGTTATGTAAAAAAAAATAGATTAGCCGACAGTTGAAAAGAGTTGTATTGAGTTGCTTCCAAGTCACGCCTCTTGACCCAGTTTTGTCCCGAAGAGGGGACAGGTACAATTTCAATACCACCTGTTCTGCGCCCGAAAGAGGGACATCTAAGTAATTAAAAAATACCGGAAGTTTAGGCCAAAGTGTGTTCAGAATGATACCTAAAATTACAATTCAGTCAATTCTACAGTTAAATGTTGGCTACAACAACAACAAACATTATTTAATATTTTATTTTTAAGGGGGTTTGTAAGTTTCAACAATAATATGGATATATTAAAGTCTTGGGTTGATTCTACTTCATGATTTTGTTCCAAGTTCTCTTAAAATTTTAAACTGGCACACATTTAAAATAAATGGTACGGGGCACCGCATAGACTCTCTCTCGCTTTTATCTTAAAATAGAGATTTACTAAAATCTCGTAAGATTTGTGAAAGGAAATAATAGGTATATACATTGTTATAGAAACATTGCACCAAAGATCATAAATGAAATAATATACACTGTTACTCTATGGCATGGCATTAGGATTTAGGAACACTGTCACAAAAGAGAATTGAGAGAAGAGAAACATCTTTGTCCGCCAAAGATCATAAGAATCAAATTCACTTTCAAAGACATGAATAGTTAAAACGTGTATCTCTAGAGAGAGAGAGAGCTAGAGAGAAATATATATAGTATGGCATTTTATTTATACATATATCCGTTACGGATGCCGGTGAGAGGTTAATAGGTAGTATATTTGTATTATGTATCATATTATCTCCACAACCACTGCCTCCTCCATGACACGTGTTCAAACTGCACCGTATTTCTCGCAACACAAAGTTTTATGGATTGTCTCTCCCATTCCACGGAGAATTTCACTTTTTTTTTTGTGTGTGTGAATTGCTTCGTCCGTAGTTTTCTCCCACGACGATTGTTGTAATTTGGGAAACAGCTTGCCCTAGATTGTTACGAGAATGCTAATACACTCCTGCGTTAAGTTTATTATCCACGTAAACCCGAATGTCTGAAACTACTTAAAAAAACTGTGAAACTCTTTATACGAGAAACTTTCAAAAATAGGGAAAAGAGAAGGATTTTTTAAAAAAAATAACGCTTAGATAGCATAATGTGATTGGACTGAAGGTAATTCTATCAAAGTGAAGGCACCTAAAACAAAGCAGAATAAGATATACAAAAATACACCCGATGTACACAATGTCTCCTAGTTCTCAGTTTCCTGCGAACCTTTCGCATCGTTACTACGGATTCGGCGAGTCCTTCGTGGATTTGAAAGCCTTTTGATGTTCACATCTTCTCTCAAATTTCACGACTACATAAAATAAACCCGCCTACATTTTCAATCACTTTCGATATTCTTTCTAAACGTATTTCATCATAACCCGACCAGCAGCGGGGAGGGAGGGAAGGAAAATGGAAAGGGGACTATAAGCCAGTTTTATTTGGGTTTTGGGCATGCGAACACACGAGCTAACTATTTCGCCGGCTGGAACGAAAACTTTAAACACACCTAAATAAAAATCAATACATTAGAATTCGGTAATAATTTGAAGGTAGAGTTTATTCTATTTCAATTCGCGTGTGTGCGTGTTAAAAAAGAAAAGAAAATATATTTTCTTTTACCATGCCCTACGACCAAAATTCAAATAGTTTGACAAAAAGGGGGAGAAGAGGTGTTATACATCTATAGTACATAACACACACACACAGAAAAAGAAGGTAAAAACAGTTACTTCCAAGTTAATTATAAATTCAAAATAATTTCATTTCAAAGTATTTTGGATTATGAATATTTGTTAAACCGCTAAACGCTTTGAAGGCATTTATTTATATACTTTTCAGGAATAAAAAAAGCTACATTTTTTCTTATTTTAGGGCTGCTCATCTCCTTGTTTCCTAAAGTAATAAACAGCATAAAGTATGCCTAAATAGGCCTCTATATTTGTTGACAGATTATACTACAGCAGAATGCAATCAAATATTCTCTGAAGCTAACATAAACTTTTATGAACACAATACTTTTTTTTCTATACAAGAAGGTAAAAAACTACATTAATTTACTATTCATACAAATAAATAATGGTATTTTCCCCAATAAATCTCTTATTTTTTACAGACCCATTAAAAATGCAGTCAATAAAGGGCCTTAATCTGCATTATTTGTGTGTATAGAATATATTTTTGAATTAAAAAAGTTTTCAAACTAAATAACTACACATGTGTATTTCAGACATGTACATGCATGTATTGAGCTTTCCACATAATATGACCAGCTTAGGTAGCCGCGTAGTATAAGGGTTCACTCCTATAACACACTAAACTGCCGGGTAGATCCTGGTCGAGTGTATTGAGGGTGGTTTTCCCTTAATGGTTTTACACTCCCCTCCACAAAAATGCGGGTACATTTCCTCTAAATCCAACCTTCCTCATCCTTTACACTCTATAGTATTTAGTACATTGGCGTATAACCCGAACGGGTAGTAACGTGCAGGACTGCCCATGTGGATAGTGTACGTGACAATGATGTCAGGGTTGGGTGACCGGCTATGTGCACACCTTAAGGTGGGGATAAAAGGAACGCAAGAAAAGGTGTTTTTGCAGTTTTTATAGAAAAACATGTTTTGTCCAAAATATTATTATTATTACTAGCACCACGTATTAATACCCGTTTGGGTTATACGCACTTACGCTAATGTGTAATGGTAGGGTGATGTGAGATTAAATTGAAGGCCTACAGTTTAACGTGGAATACGAACCACGGTGGAGGCTCGGCATTCCTCACATTCACAAGATGTCTTGTCAGAGGTGAAGGAAGAGTTTGGCAATCAGATAAATCTGTGCNAATCAGATAAATCTGTGCCGGGACCGAGGATTGAACCCCGGCCGCCAGCACAGAAGTCTGACACCTTACCCCTAGACCGCCAGGTCACCGACTTGATGATACACTTTTTAAATAAAAAGTCCTAATCAAATTCCGAGATGACCATGACACATATTTAAGAACTGTTAATATTATTATATGTATCAAATTAAACTAAATATATTTAGTGGAGCATTATTTGATCAACTTGAGCCAAAATAGTTTTTGTTATAAAACATTAGAAAGTGTTTACCTTAAATTGCTTGCATTCTCTACAAAATCAACGAAAGGTGAAAGTATAGGGGACGCAAGTTCAGTGTTTTTGCACTTTTTACAGCTAACTTTTTTTTTTGCTCAAAATAAATCAAATAATTCTCCAGTACAAACATAGAGTATAATTTTATTCACTTGGTGACATCAACAGATGTTGAATATCTGTCAAGGGTGTCCTGAAATCTAATGACAAATTTTTCTCTTTATTTAAAAAGTGTTTCATTTTATGCCACTATGCTCATACCAAATAATCAACAACTGTTGATGTCATCATGTGAAGAAGATTAAACTATTATGTCTTTACTGAAAAAATGTTTTATTTATTTTGGCCAAACCTGGTGGCCTGGTGGTATAAGGTGGTCTAGGTAAGGTCTAAGGTCGGGTGGGGTAAGGTGTAGGACTTCTGTGTTTGTGGTCCGGGGTTCAATCCTCGGTCCGGGCACAGATTTATCTGATTGCCAAACCCTTCCTTCACCTCTGACAAGACGTGTATTAATCATACAATCACCCTACCATTACACATTAGCGTAAGTGCGTATAACCCGAACGGGTAGTAAGACGCGGTGCTAATAATAATAATGTATCATCAAAATAACAAATATTCAACAACAGCTCAGATTACTAGATTATGAAGAAAGGAGAGATGGTATTACAGAGATTCGAGATTCGTAAACATAAAAAAAAAAGTATCTCGAATACAATTATTAAGACCTTGAATTAATATACATAATTTAAACAACTGGCTATAGGAATTGTATGAACGTGTGTAGTTGGCAGAGAAGCAAAATTTCAAAAGGACAAAATTCATTTGATATAATTAATTAATTAAATTTTTTTGTTTTGTTGTTCATGGCATTATATTATGCATGACAAACACAATCATATAGTTCAGAGGCACCAAACAAATTTTATTTTAAATCAGTCTTAAACATTTTCACTCAAACTTAAATAAATTGTACATTTTTAAAGACACGAGTATTCACATTTGGATTCGAGAGTCTAATGAAAATTTAAGATTATAGAAATACAGGATTCGACTCATCTTTAATAGCAAATTAAACCAAATCTATCTTCTGGACCAGTGTTTAATTTATTTTGACCTAAAAGGTGTTTTTACTTCTTTTTTTTAACTCTTCCAAAAATACCTACCTTAACTCTTGTACCTTACATCTCACGTTACTGTTCCTCTAAGATTTGTTCCCTCATCCTCACTTTAAGCTAAAACTTATGCATTGGATCGAAGTCGCTCGTCAACAGTTTGTTCGTGTAACGGATAGCCAGTAATGGCACAATATGGCATACAAATCATCATAATATTTTCTTTAATCCATGACGTCATCGCGAAAGTGAGCTATACCAACCGAGCGGCCACCGCATGATGGCGGAGATATTGCCGACATTTGCTGGTAGATGGTGTCATGTGGTCATCACAACGAACCGTACGTTCGTTAATCTCAGGTTTATTTTAGACCGGAGCCGTTAATTTTTTATTTAAGTGATTCCTCATTTATCCTCAAAATACAGAGATGACCCCGTTCCAGACATACCGGTTCACAGAAAAATCAGGAAACGTTGGCGATCGAACCCATGACCTCTGGACTTGCAGCCATACACTCTGACCACAGAAACTGTCCACTATTCAATTTACTAGTAATTATTCTCGGTGACTCTCCAGGTAGCTAAGTGGTCAATGTGTCGACCGCAAGTGTAGAGACTCTAGTTCGATTCCTGAAGGTGTTGACAACAATATTTACTCTTTGTATTCGGATTTGTTCTTCTTTACGAGTAATAAATATATATGAATTACGGCTGAGTATCTCTTATTGAGGGTGCTGCACTAGGTTAGTTTAGTTTGTGCTGATACAAGCAGTGTCAAGTAAACGTTAAAAAACGTAGGAAAACTAATATATTATTCGGAATAAACTTTATCTCCTCGTTAAAGAAGTCATGAAAATATTTTTTTTTCGAGATAAAAACGCTTAGTTTATCCGAATATTTTCGAGAAAATATAAAAAAAAACATTTTAAAAAAAATGTTATTCACAAAAAAATACCTCTCCGTGTTTAGAATAGGGACTACATTTAGAACGATCAAAGAACGGAAATAAACTGAACCGAACATAAATTTGTTTGCCAGACGAACGAAAAGCCCCTTGTTTTCGCGGTGAAACCCAACATTAAGAGGAGTCGTTGTTACGCTACTTTATCACTTGCTTCGCTGCTCCTACAGGGCTATGCAACCAGCACAACACACACCAACAAGCGAACAAGACCAGAGAAATCTGAACAAAATAGTCCCAAGGTCTGTTCCCGGGTGATATATTACAAGGTTCCAGGTGCGGGAAGAGTTGGATCTACTTTACGTACTGTGAGCTCTCGCTGTATTCATCCGCCACGGGTTCTGTGTGGCTTTCCTCCTTCGGAAAACATTTGTTACATGGAATGGCCTGGCCCGGCTTAGGGGCGGGGGTTGGGATGGGGGGGCACCATCAAACGTTGCGCGGGAATTTAGATGGGATAGGGGCGAGGGGGAGGGTGATCACTCAACAACAGACCCGCCTCAGGTTTTAGGCTTAATCCTCCTGGTTGGTCTTAACAGAGGATGAATGGATCCTCTAGTTTGTGTACTAATTCCATTTAGTAGCCCTTTCTACTTAGCTATGTGGTCAAAGAGGTCAGCCCACGGGTCCATGGAGTTTGCTTTGACCCCCCGGGTTATTTAATTGATAGATACTGTACAGTGGCGCAGACTTCGGGGGGTGGTAAGATAATTTTTGCCCTCCCAAATAATTGCCTAGGAGGGGGAAAGGGTCATTTTATCCCCCCCCCCTTTCCCTCCAAAACATTCTCGATGTCTTCATTTTATTCATGTGTGCAATAAATACTTTGTTGATAAATCTGTTACAAGATACAAGTCTTGTATTAATAATTTGAATTTTGAACAGTTTATGGAATCTTCCTTATAGTAGTCCAACACTTGGAAGTTGCCTGGTCCACACATAGATAGCTGTACGTTCTCGAGCAGCACAATCTCGAAATGCCCGAAATCGAACGCTGCTATCAAGTACTATCGGGGCTCGACTCGTCAGTCGATACTCATGATTATTAGTTTAGCAACCATCCCGAGCGCTGAAGTCACTGTTCAAGATGGAGGATGATTTAATATCAAGAAATAAAACGAGAAACTGGACATTCCTTCATTGAAGGAATGTCCGCTTCTTTTGTTTAGCTATAGTTCTCTAAATCAGAGAACTATATTTCCATATGATGACTGTTAGTGTACCACCGCTGGTGGTAAATAATTTCACATCAAGAAATGAGCAAAAATACATAATGCTCCTCCAAAAAATGTATTTGTAATTAGTTACGCCAATTTTATTGTTGGCCCAACCTGTGGATGATTTGTTTCTTGCTAACATATGAATATATTTTAATACACACAGAGAAATGTTCACATATCACATATTTGTTTTGTTCTCCACTTCACAGCTCTGCATTCCATAATCATGCCTCCCTCCCCCCCAAAATGTATCTGAAGTCAGCGCCACTGGTCCTGGTTTCCGACCACGAAATATATGTATATATATATAGGTGCTAGGGATGGCTGTCCATCATTTGAATAAATTAAAAAAAGACACCTGGATGCGGGAATCGAACCCGGAACCTAGCTCTCACCTCTGTTCTACTATTGTGCTATCTTCCCATCATCATGTCCATACTTCACTCATATTTTAAGGCAAAGTCTGTGATGGACGTGTGAATATCATCGGCTTCTAAGAGCTATAATTGATATCACAGTCACCGGCGACCCTGCTATAGTGTCATGGTATCAATAGTACAAATACATAGTAGATTACATCTTATTAGATTAGCTTACAAGTCTTATGTTGATATGAACATGTTTGGAAAGTAAACTTAATTCCTATAGTATAGGCTCTACTTGGGTGAAAGTAAGATACCAATTTATTACCTGTCTCAGTTTAATTAATGATTATAATAGAAACACAGCAAGCGAACACATTGTAAATTTAACACTTAGGGACTATTAAAAATACACTAATGTAACGATTCTCAAGGGAAGTCCAACCCTGGGCCAGTGAATCAACAGGTAAACGCTCCTTTTTTTTTAGCAACGCGTTTTACTACCCGTTTGAGTTATACGTTTATGTACTAATAACCCTAAGGGTTTCAAAGATTAGTAAGGCAATATTTATAGGATATGTATCTGAATTTGCGTTGAGAGAGAGGGAAACTATTTTAGCAATACCACCCTTATTACACTCGACCATAATTCTAACTTCGATCTCCCCGTCATTGGCAGTCTATGCTATTGTGAGAATAGCGCCTTAGACCATGCGACCAACGAAGAGAGTTAAGGTGGCATGGAAGGGGACGTGAGAAAAAGGCCAGTGTGAAAGGACCAGTGATGCCTGTGCTTGGGTGTGGTCTAATACAATAACAAAGAAGAAATACATTTCTTGGCAGTAGTACTAAAACCTCTGTGGATATTAAATTTCTTTTGTTTTTGGTAACACATAGAAACATTGTTGATATTATTGTTGGGTTTTTTTTATAGAAGAAAAGTATATTTTGTGTTGTTATCAAGACCTGGCTATTGTGTATAAATAGGACTATTTTATTGGAGTGTGTACTGCTGTGGAAAATATTGATGTGGAGAATAAATAACTTATAATTATTGTTGTGGTGTGAACCAATAGAGTTGTAACATTTTATTATCCATTAAACCCGTTAGTGGCGAGTTCGGGTACCCAGAGGCCCGAGGCTAAGTCCGGGTTGTTTCTGAACTGACGCCAGCCGGGCAGGCATATAAATAGTGTGTGGAAACAGGGATGTGGACTTATTTGAAGGTTTAAGGGAAGAATGAGGGGGAGAGAACCCTTACAAGTGTTTTTGCAGTTATTATGACCAAACTGTTTTTTGGTCAAAATAAATAAATTATTGCTCCTGTACAAACATAAGAGTTTAATTTTCTTCGCATGTTGATATCAACAGTTCCTGAATAA
Organism: Timema douglasi; assembly: GCA_901482245.1. Lineage (NCBI taxonomy): Eukaryota > Metazoa > Arthropoda > Insecta > Phasmatodea > Timematidae > Timema > Timema douglasi. The sequence goes on along the minus strand of CABEEJ010000494.1, from coordinate 164,633 downwards.
CAAAGAATTCAATAAATTTTGAGGTCACCATGTGACGAAAATTAAATTATATGTTTGTACTAGAGCAATAGTTTATTTATTTTAGGTCGTGTTGGGAAGGTTGAATTGGAGGAGGTGAACCCGCATTTGCGTGGAGGGAGAGTGGAAAATCATTTATGAAAAAACTCAGTTCACCCGACCGAGATTCGAACCTCAATCTTCCCGTCTTCAGCAGTCGAGCTCAATACGTCAAGCGCGTTAGCCAACTATGCCACCGAGTCGGGTTCTTGTTTAAACGCTCCATTTATGGTATTAACGTGTTAAATCATCTTATGGAATTGGCGAAACCTATCTATGAATTTATACGTTGAGTAATTGGTTCACGTACCATGCGCCTTCTAATAATAATATTATATCAGTACGTAATTACAACCTAACAACCTAAAACAGCATGGCTAACTCAGTCCAAACCCTTAGAAATATTCACTAAGAAGGCTGCATGATAGAGCACTGAGAAGATTTGCGACGTTTAGAAACTATCCTAGCTTATTTATAAAGTAATTTGATATACTTTAAATATTGTTTTCACCAAAATGTAGGCGAAAGCTCTGACCAGCTAAAAAGTTTATATTTTAAGTTTAAATAGTTTTTAAAAAGTCATAGCTTATATAAAACAATTTCGCATTATCTTAGATTTTACTATTGTGACCTCATCAAACTATGACTTTATTTGATAGAGGAAGACTAGATATAGGTTTATAACTTTTTGATTTTATACAGAATTACATATTTTCGCATAAACCATCGTTGAATATTAAAAAAAACTCAAAATTTAAACTTTTTAACTGGTCATAAGGTTACTGATAATTTTCGCCTACATTTTGTTCAAAACAATATTTAAAATTATTATTATTAGCACCGCGTCTTACTACCCGTTCGGGTTGTACGTACTTACGCTAATGTGTAATGGTAGGATGATTGTAAAATGAAATGGAGGACCTACAGTTTAACCTGGAATCCGAACCATGGTGGAGGCCTGGAATTCCCCAAATTCATAAGTTGTGATTAATACACGTCTTGTCAGAGGTGAAGGAAGGGTTTGGTAATCAGATAAATCTGTGCCGGGACCGAAGATTGAACCCCGGATCCCCAACACGGAAGTCCAACACCTTACCCCTAAACCACCAGGTCACCCCAAAATTAATATCATACCACTCCTTAAATAATGCGAGAGTTCCAAACTTCTGCACCGCGTCTTGGTGCTCTAAGCCTATTTACAATTAGCTGGTCACGTGTACACAGTCTCGTCTTGTCAGGTTTGCTGGATACAGGAAGTTTGGGGTCCGAATTCCAACTGGATGAAACGAGAATTTTTTCTTCTTCTAAATGGTTTCCCAATCTCACTTCATGCAAATACGGGTAGAGAGGGGAAGAACCATCAGTTCTTCTGGTTGGTGTTCCAACCCCGACCTCATCGTCACCAACAAACCAAACTAGACGAGGTTGACGCCTTAGCCCACGTGCTCCTTCATGGGGAGCAAACTTTAAAATACTTACTTTTAAATATAGACCCGCCTCGGTGGCGTAGTTAGCTAATGCGCTAGTTTTGTGTTGAGCTAGATTGCCAAGGACGGGGAGATTGAGATTCATATCTAGCTCGGGTGAAATGGGGGGTGGTTCTCCCTAAATGATTTTCCTCTATTTCTCTCCACGCAAATTTGGGTTCACTTCCTCTATATTCAACCTTACCAATTCCTAATCCATGACCGTAATTAGTACTTAAGAGTTTGACCCGAACGGGTAGTAAGACATGGAGCTGAGTATTATTATTATTATTTTAAATACAAGTTTTGAAATTCCCTTGAAAATATCTGACACAACGGACGACAGTTAAATATACTTTACCCAACTTTAGGATTTCAGTCTTTCAAATTTACTTTTACTAATTTTGCAAAGTTTTTCTTTCTTTTTTTTTTACCTCAAAGTCACGTCGAGCGCGCCACCTGTGAAGTTTTAAGCAACTTTCCCTCTTCCCCGACCACCACGTTTTATTTAAACGCGCACGATGTGACAGCAACTGTAGCTTGGTCAGGTTCCGAGAGCAAAAATAAATATATTCTCTTTCTAACATAAAATTATAAACTCTTGAATATTAATTACTTTTTTATTTATTCTACTCGCCTCTTCAAGTAACTTTGTATAATCCTCAAATTCTTAAGGTTATTCAATGATTTGAGGTTATATAAAAATTGAAAAAAAAAAAAAGAAACACTCATTAATTACTTAATTGTAAATTGTTTTAGAGCCTTAAAGTGCTTATTAATTGTTACGTCTAAAATAATATAGGAAAAACATACCAACTATTTATTTAACATTTAACTAAATGTATTAATGTTGCAATGAATGCATTATAGCAAAAATTGTTAGGGTATTAATAGTAAATAATAATAATAATAACTATATAACATTATTCTTTTACAATCCTATTTCCTCTTGTGTTAGTTTTTTTTTTAAGATTTGGATTGGGATTAAAAGATAAAATAAAGATTTGGATTTGACCAATCTCTAATATTATATATTTATAAATTTGTGTTTATATTTAAATATATATCTATACATATATTTATATATAGATATATAACGAATCAACATCATATTATGTACCTAGATCCTAAAATTTATAGATCAAATTTGGTAATCCCAATTCCGTTGGTTGAAATTACAAGAAAACAGTTAATCGATTTTCCCAAACTATGTTTACATCACCATGGAAACCATGATTTGTGTATCAGTAAGTAAAATATTTCTCTTTAGCTAGAAATAATAACTCATCATACTTCATTGGTATGGTGCAACAAAGAGGGAGCTTGGAGGGAGGTCGTTTTAAAGTTCTCATTGTGTTGTGAAGAGGAAAATATTAGTTCTTCTTTAAATTTATTACAGAAAGCTAAAAATACATGGAAAGTTGATAGCCTTTGACGAGTAAGCAATGGCTTTCCACACGAGAAGGATTTTGCTACGTGATTTTTTCCCGCTGATATACATTTGATTCAAATAAGAACGTTAACATTGGGAGGGGAAACATCGCGTGGCAAAATTCCCGCACGGCCGGTCCAGAACAAACCCTTGTATCTGCGGCAAAAATACCACACGACATTTCTAGAACAAACTCTTGTATCTGCGGCAAAAATACCACACGACATTTCTAGAACAAACTCTAGTATTTGCGGCAAAAATACCACACGACAGTTCTAGAACAAACTCTTAAATCTACGGCAAAAATACCACACGATAGTTCTAGAACAAACTCTTTTATTTGCTGCAAAACACATGACAGTTCTAGAACAAACTCTTGTATTTGCGGCAAAAATACCACATGACAGTTCTAGAACAAACTCTTGTATCTGCGGCAAAAATACCACACGACATTTCTAGAACAAACTCTTGTATTTACGGCAAAAATACCACATGACATTTCTAGAACATACTCTTGTATCTGCGGCAAAAATACTGCACGGCCGTTCCAGAACAACCTCTTGTATCTGCAGCAAAATTATTTGACACTTGGGGAGAAAAATACCGCACATCGATCGATCTTGAGATACATTGACTCAAATGCATTAGAGGGAATAACTAAACCATGCGTACAGTCTCTTTCGAGGTAGATCAGTTAAAAATGTATGAAGGTGATTTCTTTCAATACTCTGGAGAAGCTGGTGTCTGTGGAATCACCTGTAGATTTTTAGCTTTTAATAAATGATAAGCTAAACTAAAATCACCTTCAAGTAATCTACAACTAATTAAAGGGTGCACCCAAAACTGGCTTCTATTATATATTTTTTATATGCGATATAAAAGGTATGTAGCCATCAGAAAGTTCACGTCGTCAGCCATGATGTATCCTTCACCCCGTCAACAGCACAACCGATCATGAATGGATGCGAAATAAGCAGGTTGACCCTCTCGTGGGAAAGGGGCGTCAGGATTCACGCGAGAAAAGTGCTGCGCAAGCTAATTATAATTAATCCCTCTCGTGTAGAAGGGACCTAAAAGGTCGAGTGAAGCTTTTCACAATAAAAATTTTTTTTAATATATTTTATCACGATAATCCGCAGTCATGGCTGCAACGATCCACCCGGTCATATATTTTATTTACCGTACTTTTTAAGGGTCTAGGTCAGGAATCGGCAAACTTCTTATGATGCCCCGATAGACTTCTCAACTTATCAAAGTTTCCGCGATCACCCCTCGCTTCCACACTCTACTTTTGCTTCTTTTTTAAATATATATATATATATATATATATATTATATGTATCCCTTATATTCAATCTTACCTCTAATACTTTATACGTATGGTGACCTTGATAGAATAAAATATTGAACAAATACAATGTTCATTACATGTACATTTTCATATTAAACTATTTAATTTTCTTTTAATATTACCGATTATGAACGTTCAAGGTAATTTTGTTCACACTTTAATATTTATTATTTGATTTTGGCAAGGAAGAAATTTAAAGTTTGTCAAATTTGTAAAAGGACCATCGCACAAAAACCATAAAAGCTTGAAAGTGTGTAATTTATAAATAGGGGGTAGTAAATGACTAATAGAAAAATATAACTTCTCAAAATGGAAAAAAAATAATCAGTTTTGTATAGGCCCTAGTCATACGAAAAAAATTTAAAAATAAACGTATACAAAAACTAAACATTATCTTATAGGGGATCCATTAATGTTGCGATGGTAAATATTTAAATCAAATGGATGTTAATTTTATTTAGATCTCTGCGTGCTGTAGATTTGGCTGGGTATCGCACACAAACAAACAAACACACAGACAAACACTTCCTTTTATTATTATAGATTATGGGCTCAAAACTATATTAATGTAATAAATAAATAGTTTATGAATAAATAGCATACGAACAAACAATTTTTGGAAAGATTATAGCTATGTTTTATTTTACTCACGTATTACTATATTTTAATTTACTATATACTCAAAATTCATGTTTGCTCCTAGTTTCTTTCATAAATATCCATACTTTTTCTGATGGTGATTTCTAAGTGAGCTCACCATACTATAAAAATAATCATTCACCAATACTAGAATTCGAACAAGTTATTTGCGAACAAACAGTTAAGCGAGAGTTTTGAGACCAGTGAGTGTGAATCGATTCTCCAGATTATTCATAAGTATGGACGAAAGAGTGGTTTTCCGATATCGGTGATCACAGTGACCGTGATTTTAAAATATCGGTGATTTATACCAGTGATTATTCACCGTGACTTGTCACTATATATTGTTGGAGTGGTAATTTTGTCACGGTTGCATTATCGACATTTTATTTAAAACACAGCTCTAATCTTTACTATACTTTTAAAACTAATATTTCTTTCACTGGTATGTTTTCAATTTCACATTACGTTTGCAATACTCAAAATAAGTTCTTTATTGTGTTCGGTTTAGTAAAGTAAATTAGTGAAAAATTCAACGTGGTGTTATTGTAAATAAATTATGTTTATGGAGACAAGGCTGTCGCAATTCAAAGTGATCAAGTAGAAGCTCTTTATCAAATAATGTAAATTGAATCAAAGGACATGATACCACTACTGGCTGCACCTGCGAGTCACCATATCACCAACAGATATTTGGTCAACCCCAGTCACCGCTTTCACAATCCAGTGTGGTCAGCTGTCTACATCTCGCGAACGTATCGTAAAACATCGATCACTAGTATCTCAATGACTGATACATTTGAGTTGTAATCACTGGAAGTGACGGTGATCGGAGAGTATCGGTAAAAAAATAAATCACTATCAATGATTGATCGCCCATTTCTACTAGATCAAGAGGCGAAGTATCGAGTCAGGCAAAAGATCAAGTGCATTGAATACACTGGATTGACGTATGAGTACGTAAAAGTGGTAAAAAAAAACACCCCGTGCTATTAACATAGGATAGTGATTTTCCGCTCTCTCCACGCAAACGCGGGTACATTTACTATAATATAATCTTCATCAGTGTAATTATTACATAAGCGTACAACCCGAACGCGTAGTAAAACGTGGTGTTAAAAAAAAGCACGGGGCAGTATGTATATATATATATATAAAGTGAAGTTTCTATCAATAACCAAAGCTCACGTATTTTAAAGATGTCAAAATTGACGCCATCTATCAAAAGTAACTAAGGGAAATTCATGGCTTGGCTTATGCATACGTAAAGAAGACATAATAACATTTGGAAATGTCAGATAATAGCGATCTATTATAGTAGGTTAACCATAGGAATAACAGTTTAGATCATGTACAAATACAAAGATATTCGACACGCGCGATTCTGGAAAGCTGCACCAACGATTGTTGGCATTATATGTACGAATTCGTCTTAAAATAATGTTCCAAAATGAATACTCGCTCTACTCGGGAAAAACTCATCTTAAACTTTCAAATGCTATAATTCAACTGGTTAGACCTAGCGGATGCCTCAAGGTCACGCCGCCTCCACAACACACGTCTGATATTACAATGTTGCCATACATGTAAACAAAATATTATTTTTCCATGCTCATCTGCGAGAAATATTCTTGAAAAAACAGGGTTGTGCGACTTTTGGATCATCCTGTATAATTTAAAGCCTTCCTAGGCTATGTTAGTTTTCATGTCGTAATTTTATCCAAACGCATTATTAAAAATTAATTTTGAACACCTTGCCCATATATATAATTATAAAAGATAGTGTAACCTGTTAATGGGTTTAGATACCCTCAAATTTTGATATTTAAAAAAAAGTATTGTCTATTTAATCTGTTTATTTCAAGTTCGGGTGTGTGTTGCATGTTAAGTGTTGATTCAAGTCCACTAGAACAGTGTTGTTGCCAACACAACGCGTCTAGAAACCACTTTAATACGCCACTTAAAGTCCCATAGTGATTGATTGAATCGTGCCACTGTTGGCTTCCTAATCAGTTATTCCAGATAAGTGATCCAGCCCTTCTAAACGCAAGGTGACACTTTATCGCGATAGAGTGCATGACGGGTTGTTCGCGGTCTACCCCGACATGGGAGGTTCTTTAACGCGCCGACAGATATAGTTCCCATCTTAAAACACACATATACACACGTCTATATCAAAAAGCCATTTACTTCCCTTCCAAACGTAGATAGGCTATAGGAATTTAAGAGTCGGGTTTTCTCTAATTTAACTACAAGTGATTCATTTTTTATATGTTCTCTTACAATCATTAAAAAAAACTCGTTGGTATATTTCTTATTTAAATGTGTGTTGGCCTTCTTTTTATTCTTTTTATACTCGCCCGCATGTTAAGCTTACTAAGAAAACTAGCCAGGGATGGGAATGTCTGGGTTTAAATCCCTGCCACGTGTCCTCAAGACGTTTTTTCCTAATCAGTTTAAAATTCTATTATTATTTTTTTAATTCGTAATCACCGCTTCTTACTACCCGTTTGGCTTATACGCCTATAAACTAATTATTCTAATGTGCTAGGGATAAGGAAGGTTGAATTTAAAGAAAGTCTATCCGCATTTGCATGGAGGGTGAGTGTAAAACCATTTAAGTAACACCGCCCTCAGTACACCCGATCGTGATTGAACCCTGATTTACCCGCCATTGGCAGTCTGGTATATTAAGAGAGTGACGCATGAGACCATGCGGCCACCGAATTGGGTTTAACAATATACCCTCACACAAATGTTATTACATTTCCTGTAAATTCTTATTTTATCATTCCTATCACATTATCTTAATTTAAAAATATATATATATATATATATATATATGCCTGTAGCCCGACTGGGTAGTGAGGCGTGGTGTTAAAAACAACTAATGCTGTAACCAAGATGGGCTGGCCCGATGCCAGTAATCTTTCTCATCTCTGACCCAGAAAGTCGAGATTAGAGTCGCGTGTGGTCCCCCCCATTGTGATTGCCCCCGTCTCTATCTCGTTAAATTAGCTTGCTGTTCCTTAAAACTCATCTTTAACATCCTGTGATCCTAAAATATCGCAAGTATCGGATTATCCGGATGTACCTAAAGAAACGCAGTATAGAAAAAAAAAGTCAATGCAATTACTTTCTTATACGAGATGTAGAGAATATTTGAGCAGTTTTTAATAAAATAGCGGTTTCGGAATTCTAACGAGGATTCTTTGTTCGTGTGTTTCTGATTAATAAAAAAATATTTTGGCAGCTTATTTGTTCAAGACTGTTCACCTAAACAAACAGTACATTTTTTTCGTATTTGTCACTTGAAATATCATATATTAATCGATCGTTGTAGCGATGTTTGAGCTAAAATATTTTCAAAACTGTTTATTGGGAAAAGTTCTCTAGATTGAGGCTTCACTTGAATTTCTAGTTTCGTACTTTACAAAGATTTTGGGCTTTCGTTGTTTAATTACAAACAAAACATATATTACTCCACCTTCACACTACGATGAGTACTAAACAACTCGTCTCCCAGCTCTAAATTGGACTCTTTAAATTGAAAAATGACACCTGGACACTGGAATCAAACTCGGGACCTTTGACTTAGTACATAAATCCTCTAACCACTGAGTTATTCAAGAATCGTCCCGTGTAAGTTTTCAATTTAAAAATATATTATATTTAGATGCGACTATACTCGTAATTATTAAATATAATAGCTTTGCTATTTAATCCTTCATGATATGTGAACTCTTACAGTTGTAATAATTGTCCTATTGGCAGCACTAAGCCAACTGGCTGCGTTATCTGATAGCTTGTAATCTTGATCGATCACACATTTGTAGCTGACAATTTCCACATATCTATCACAGGTCACATCAGGTCTTTAATCCATATATTTATTGCGCTATATCTTCTATCTTTTTCTTCTCTTCTAATAGACCTGCCTCGGTGGCGTAGTTGGCTAACGCGCTTGTCGTGTCCAGCTCGACTGCTGAGGACGGGAAAATCGAGGTTCGAATCTCGGTCGGGTGAACTGGGGGAGGTTTTTCTTAAATGGTTTTCCACTCTCCCTCCACGCATATGCGGGTTCACTTCCTCTAATTTAACCTTCCCAGTTTCTAATCCATTATAGTCATTAGTACTTAAAGCGTATAACTCGAACGGGTAGTAAGATGCGGTGCTAATTATTATTATTATTATTATTATTATTCTAAACTAATAAAATGAAGAGTTTTTTTTTTGTCATGAGCATTGTGCTATATCTACTGCAAAATCATTAGATCCTTTGCACGAACATGTGCACCTGGAAGCCGATATTTTAAAATTTAAAGTTATCTTCCACGTCAAGTCACTACACTAAAAACATTTATACAGGGAAGCGTTATTGCCAGTCAAGATCACAGAGTTTGTAGCGGGGAGTCGAACCGAAATATTTATCGGTTCTGGTTCTTGTTATGGTTCTCCAAAGAAACATTTTAAGGTTTAATGTGTATTATTATAGTCATGTGGTGCGATTTTGGTATAAAGAAACTTTTAGAAAATACAATAAAATCACTTTATTTTATAGGTGTTGATAAGACCTTTTAAAAGTGACAGCTGCAGATCCCACGATTTGACGTAGGAATACGTGGAATTATATCCAATAACTTATATATATATATATATATATATAAGGTTCTTCTTTTAAAAATTGAGTTGTGTAAATATTTGTGGAGTTATAGATATTATAAAGTAGTTAAAATGATTGTTTCTAATCCATCTCACAGTAATAAAGGCGCCCTTATTTGCACGCTACCAACTCCATGTTATAATAGTCATTGCACCTGGCTACAAGCCTAGGGGTCCTGGGTTTGATTCGCGGCTGATACCTTTGGTATTTTTTCCCGAGAGGGGAATGATCACAAAGGTCTCCAGTGTTCGGTTATTTAGGCTTAAGTTAGGCTGTGTTTCCACATCCTCATACTCACTATCATCTTCACCTCATCTCATCGGGACATGGAAAGGACCTCCACGTAAAGGATGTACGATTAGTTCATTCGAGCGTTAGTACGTTAGTACATACTAACATTTACACTACTGGGCTTCGAATGATGTAGTCCAGGCGCGCATTATTATTATTATTATTATTATTATTATTATTATTATTATTATTATTAGCATCGTAATTAATTTTTTCAAAGCACAGCTTGGCAGTAAGTAACCTACGAGGGCGGTCTATAATATGTCATCAAAATAACTTGGCCGTGAAACAGTCGGGACAGTGAAGTCCATATCTCACCTACTACATGGCCACACGTAAACAAAGATTACCGCTGTAGCTTTTGTTCAGAACAAGAATTGTTATGGTCGTCCTTCTGTTTCACCTGACTTCAACTTTAAGGTGGGAGTGTAAAGTACGCGAGAATAGGTCAGTGTATTTTTTCTTCAGTTTTTATAGTAAAACTTTTTTTGTGTGTGAAAATAAATCAAATATAACCTTACTAGAAACAGAGTTTAAATTCCTTCGCATGGTGATATCAACATCTGTCATGAATATAGTTGTATTAGAAACTTTTTAAAAGAAGAGGAAAAGTTGTCATTAAATTCCAGGTCACTCTTTACAGATATTCAATAACTGTTAATACCATTGGGTGGTCTAGGGGTAAGGTGTCTGACTTATGTGCTGGGGGTACGGGGTTCAATCCTCGGTCCCGGCACAGATTTATCTGATTGCCAAACCCTTCCTTCACCTCTGACAAGACATCTTGTGAATGTGGGGAATGCCAGGCCTCCACCGTGGTTCGGATTCCACGTTAAACTGTAGGTCCTCCATTTCATCCTACAATCACCCTACCATTACACATTAGCGTAAGTACGTATAACCCGTACGGGTAGTAAGACCTGGTGCTAATAATAATAATAATAGTAATAATAATGATAATAGTAATAATAATAGTAATAATAATGATAATAGTAATAATAATAGTAATAATAATGTTAATAGCACACCACATGAAAAAAATTAAATTCTACTTTTCTACTGGAAACATATTTGATTTATTTTTACAAAAAAGTATGTTTTTTTATATAAAAACTGCAAAAACAATGGCCTTTATCCTCGTCCCCTACAACCACGACGTATGTGGTATAGAGTGTATCTTTGTTTGACTCTAATAGGGGCTGAAGGACGGACGCTATCTTCGTTTGAGGCTCTGGTGGGATAAACAGTAATAAGAGTTAAAACAGGTATTTCTACAATTTTTTATAAAAAAAAAATTTCAATAATTAAATATTGTTTTAGTAGATACGTTTAGTTTAATATTATATACATAGTAATCTCTATTTTTTTTTATAAACATAATGGAATCTAGCGAAAAACTTTTAAAAATAAAAATTAAAAGTTATCAAATTCCAGGATACACACGACAAAATATTAAATAACTTTTGTGATTAATATGTGTAGAGAATTAAACTGAACGTATCTACTGAAGCAATATATTATTTAATGAGGGGGAAAAAAAAGGTTAGATGTGTGTTACAAGGGAAGCATAGTTCATATCTCCCCGGAGGCGTGGTTTCTCATTTTATTTTTAGTAAAATTTTTGTTTCATATTCTCGTGGTTAGTCTGTCTTTTATAGTCATTTTAGGCACTAAAGTTCACTGCAACCTGATTCGGTGGGTACGCGTACTAAACTTCAAGATCCTATAGTCTGGGCTTACAACCATGGGAAGGTCGGGGTTCGAATACCTCGGCCAAGTGAACAAAGTATGGTTTACCTTCTCGCACGTAAAAGTGGGTAGATTTATTCTAAAATCAACCCTTATTTCATCCTTACTTCCTTAGTATATCTAAATGTGGATATTTCAGAGGGGTAGTAAGGCGTGTTGTAAGTTAAAAAAAATCCCTATATTAACTATTAGTAATAATTAAACTGTTGAGAATTTGTGAGCCAACGAATGTAATTACTGAGTCATAAATTATAGTTTTGGTGATTTATTAATCAAGTTAATTGTTTATGATCCCATTGAATGTTTTGTTGTTCAAAATAACCATCACACAGCTCAGAAATTAAACATACTGTCAGTAAATTAAACACATTTCACGAAATAAACGTGAAACACCAAACGAGAAAATAATACTTTTTCAATAAGTTGATATAATTATTGTAAAATTCCTAAACTACCATTGATCTAAAATGATCGTAATTAGTTAAAAGTGAATACTGTGTTTCTATACAGTTCAAACCCTCTTGATATTATTTCACGTCCCACGTCATACTCCCCCTCCTAGATATTAGTATGTATAGGCCTACACTAAGAGTTGAAATAAAAGATAAAATGGGTGACCTGGGTCTAGGGGTAAGGTGTCATTCTTCTGTGCTGGGGGTCCAGGGTTCAAGTCCCGGCACAGATTTATCTGATTACCAAACCCTTCTTTCATCTCTGACAAGACGTGTATTAATCACAACTTGTGAATGTGTGTAATACCAGGCCTCCACCGTGGTTCGGATTCCACGATAAACTGTAGGTCCTCCATTTCATCTCACAATCACCCTACCATTACACATTAGCATCAGTGCGTATAGCCCGAACGGGTAGTAAGACGTAGTGCTAATAATAATAATAATAAACGATAAAATGTTGTGGAAAAACACCCGCATTTTCGTCAATAGAAGGTTGGAAACCGTTACATGAAACAATTTCCGCTACATTTGGGTGAGATTCAAGCCTGTTTATGGCCAGAAAATCAAACCAAAGGATATTGACGCATTTCCCCCCGTCACCATCGGTCCGGTTGACACCCTTAACTAATGTGACCCGGTGCACACGAATTGCGGAAGAACTAATGCGAGTTCGGTAATGCCCTTACACGAACTGCGGAGTAAAAACATGTAGGTTAGGTTAGGTTAGGTTAGGTTAGGTTAGTGGTTTGGAGTTAAATGGGATTACAGGTTGTTCCGCAATTTGTGTGAACTGGCCGACAGTTATACTTTATTAACACAATTCGATTGCGCCCATTTAACCATGTTCTTTGCTTCTCAGTTTTATTTAAATTAGCCCCCACCTAGATTTCCACTTGGTCAGAGGCATCACTCTTGCAACAGACTAAACCATGGGGATATCGGGGTTGGTATCCTGGTCAGTTGTACTAAGGGTGATGTTTTCTAAAATGGTTTTTCTCTCTACCTCCAAGCAAATGCGGGTACACTTCCTATAAATTCAACCTTACTCATCCATAACCTACTATCCCGAATGGGTAGTATGATGCGATACTAAACTTTTTTCTTTTTTAGCTAAACGTAGTTGAGCTTTGCATTTTTAAGTTATCTCTGTGGAGTTGTGTACCATTCGTCTACTCGGAAAGGTATCAAGCTCACCTTGCATAGTTCCACTATGGCGTAGCTCATAAAATAGGTCCACACTGGAATCCGTCAAGGAAATACTTCTAACTTTCAAGTTAATAATGATAAAGGTTTGTCTTGGCTACATCAACCTGTATCCCAGTTTGCGTCGCGTCGCCCAGGGGACGCGACGCGGACGTCTGAATTCACTGATAGTACATCCTTTTGATGCAGGCTCTTTCCATGTCCCGATCAGATGAGGAAATGATGGTAGTGATTATGAAGGGGTAAAGCCAATGGAATCTTAACCTAGTTCAAAACTTGATAACCTAATCCTGGTTAACACGAGAAATTTTACCCTTCGAGAAAAATCCCCCGGTCGGAGCCGGGAATCGGATCCGGGACACCCACTTCAGTCAAGGTTCGAATCTCAGTTGGGTGTTCTGAGTTTTTTCGTTGTATCTTTTTTCAAATGTGTCTATCTCAATGCTCTTGAGGTAAAGTGCTCGCCTCAGTACCCGATGTTCGTGGGTTCAAACCCAGCCGGGGTTGACTGATTTTTCTTGGGGGATAAACATCCGTAGCACAACTTCCTTCGGAGGGGAAGTAAAGCCGTCGGCTCCGTGTCGATTGTGGCATTTGAAAGAATCCTAGAAGTTATGTGAAACTACCTTTCCCAGCAAAATTGATAGGCCCTTTCGTTCTCGCTCATAGAAATTCTCGTGTGCTGATATAATTAGTCGGTTCAGTAAGTACACGTTAAATATACCTCAAATAAAAAAAGCTTTCACCTTTTACAGAAATGCGGGTACACTCCCAATAAAAATAACCTTCCCATTTCCTAAAACCAATTACGTAATTAGTAGGCCTACGTGCTTTAAAAAATAAAAACAGTGTGATCTCTAGATCAAACCACTATACCACGAGGCCGGGCTACCTTTAAAGGGAAACGGAGTGTACAAACAAAAACAAAACCAGTTAACTAGATTACGGAACCGTCACATTAGAGGAAGGTGTGTGATCATATGCGTATGCGGTGTGAAATCACACACTGGATCCAAGCTGGAAAGCAACGAACGCTTGCCTATAAATGCACAAATGTCCCCGTGTGTAAAACATTGCGGCCGCACCGGATAAATGAACGAATTACTGGGAACGTTGGGGGAAGTGGGTCACGACGAAACGTGATTTTCTCAGTATTGTTCAAACGTAGCGGCTCTGACGTGTGTGTGGGTGTTAGATAGTGTGCTTTTAATTAAAACTGGTTGCTACACAGGCTGCTGTGTGGTCAAACATCGACTTTCGAAACTCTCTTTTGACTTTTTTGGGGGGGGAAGCGGGGGCGGTGGCGTCTGAAACAAAGTAGGATCACAATCTCCCATTTACTACCCGTCCGACCAATCAGCATATTCAAGGGGGAAAAGAAGAAAATCCCATTTCCCCTCCCCCCTCTTTAATTTAGTTAGTGCTGCAATCTGTTAGACAATCATGGAACTTTTGATGCACTTAATATTATCGTTAAAATAGATCTGTCACATTTAAATTCATTAAAAATAATTAATTGGTGGCCTTATGGGGTTTGAGATATAAAAGTTGTCCCTGAAAATGTGTTTACTGTAACTATACCCATTTTTCCCTTGTAACCTTTATATGCGATACTTATGGGGTAGAGATGAGTAAGAGAAAATTTAAAGGAAATGTAGCCTAATTTGCGTGGAAACCCGCAGGGGGGAATAAACACCTTAACAAGCTTAGATTCGAACCCTGATCTTCCTGTCACCGGAAACCCAAACATTACAAGATTTATCCCTTAGCCCACGTGTCCACCGATGAGGCTCCAAAAGAATGCATATTTTCTAAGAGTTCAAAAAAGGGATTATACACACTTTAATGTATCCAAATGACAAACTATATATATGTTCATATACAGTTGTCTCTTTCGCCATGATGGCGTCAATTTTAACATCTATAAAATTGGTGGTCTAGGAGTAAGGTGTCGGACTTCTGTACTGGGGGTCCGGGGTTCAATCCTAGGTCCCGGCACAGATTTATCTGATTGACAAACCCTTCCTTCACCTCTGACAAGAAGTGTATTAATAACAAGTTGTGAATGTGGGGAATGCCAGGCCTCCACCGTGGTTCGGATCCCACGTTAAACGGTTGGAGGCCTGGCATTCCCCACATTCACAAGTTGTGATTAATACACGTCTTGTCAGAGGTGAAGGAAGGGTTTGTCAATCAGATAAATTTGTGCCGGGACCGAGGATTGAACCCCGGATCCCAGCACAGAAGTCTGACACCTTACCCCTGGACCACCAGGACACCCTATACTGTAATCCTTAGGGAAATATTATTAGAAGCGTTTATCAACACTTTTTATTAATATTGTATAGCTAAGAACATACTAATTATTTCCACATTAGTTACTTTCAACCAATGTTTGCAATAATCATCTTCTGCTAGCTGTCAGTTATCACCCCTCCATAGGTAGATGGATCTTTTATCTGCGACGCCAGAGCAGATTCTGTTCTCTATTGAACGTGGGAATCAAGCTTTACTCGTCGTCAACTCTTGCTCCTGAGCAGAGGACATCCGGGGTGCTGTTATCTCCTTCGCCGTCGCGTGAGAAACTTGTCGGGGAGGTTCCTGGAACCCTCTCAATGTCACTATCAGCACGCGGTCCATGTGACGTCAGCTGTTGTCTCATCTAACTTCTATGTCCCGTCCTCGGATTGTCTGACATGTCACAGTCCTGGAATACAGAGAGAATGTGCGCATGTATTGTTGTGATGCTATCACGAAGGTGGAAAGGCTCGAGGGGAGAGGATACCTGGATAGGGGTGGAGGAGGGCAAGTACATTATTACAAGTGAATGGAGATAAAGTTTTTTACCTTAAAGCCCGTATCACACGGTGCTAGTTAGCACTAGTTACAGAAGCCCCATGGCTTCTTTGGTGCTGAATGACAGCTGATGGCTTTGAAAAGTTACCAGACCAAATTATGTATCCCTACGCTGAACCAAATGATCTGCAAAAACATGTGTTTAGCTAAATGTAGGTATATACCTAAATGTTGACTATCAGAAGTCAGCTGTGAGCTGTCAGTCAGCACCAAAGAAGCCATGGGGCTACTGTAGCACGTCATCATTTAGCGTCTTGTGGATCGGAAAAAGTATAATGGTTCTGCCTCTTGGTACAGGCTACCATACTAGTTGTGAGGATATAACAGGCGCTATTTTCGTACTAGTTTCGACACTATTCTGTGTAATTCGACCAATCAATGCGACTGTTGGGTAGAGAAATGGTATAAATGGCGCCAACATGGTCATCGGATGTGATTTTGTTGTTGGCAGAAAATTATTCTAAACATCGTTGTTTATATAATACCAAATTGCCACAATATGACAATATAGTTAATATATATAAATTTAATTAAAAACATGTCATCTAAAAACTACAAACTGTGTTCCAGACCCAATTTTAATCTAAATAAACTTGATAGAATACCAACCTTGGTTTTTTTTTTAGAATATAAAGTGTGCGTAGGCCTAAAAAAGAACATTTGTGTATCAAGGATACTGTACTTGGACACCCATGGGCTTAGGGGCCTCTGATCACATTGTAAATAAATGAATACAAATTTAGGGAGATACTAAACGTTTGTGTCACCCAGAATGCATAATTACCTAACCTCCGAATGTATCATTTTTAGCATCCTGCGACCATTATTTCGTCTTTTCCAACCAGTCCCGTGTCCATATTCTTTTCCTACGCTCCCTCTCATAATTTTCAATATCATTATTAGTAATTAATACAGCTGCTGCAGCCAAAATTAATCTCTGACTTTCGATAAATATTTGCACTCGAACTTAGTACCAAACTAGCAGCGTGTGAATAGTCTAGTTCCGTTTCTATTGTACTAGCTAGTATAACAGATATATAGGCGCTACCTAGCACACATTTTTATTATTATTATTATTATTATTATTATTATTATTAGCACCGCGTCTTACTACCCGTTCGGGTTATGCGCACTTACGCTAATTTGTAATGGTATGGTGATATATATATATATAATCATGTGGTTTGATTCATTGAACAAGTTAAGCGAATTATACGTTTTAACTCTACCAATTTTCATTTGTCTCTCTATTATGGATATGTCTCACGATAACTTTCGAACGCATTGACCTATTTAATTCAAACTTGACACAGTTTTTGTATATTTTTGTTTTATTAGTACCGCGTTTTGATACCTGTTCAGGCTATTCGCATATGTACTAATTACGCTGATTATTTAGGGTTGAATTCAGAGGAGGTTTATCCGCATTTGCGTAGATGGAGAATTGAAAACCATTCGATTGCCTGTGTGTGTAGACTTTTAGGCGCTCTGGTGGCATAGAACGTTACCCGGAGTACACCTTGGAGGTTGTCTAAACTTTGCACCCGCACTGAGATGATGTGATGATAGTCATTATGAAACGTTGGAGCCAGGAGTGATCTTACACCTATCTTGAGATTAATTAATACAAATCTGGCGACAGTTGGAGGAGTTATTTCGCTTTCAGGGAAAATACTCATGCTATCAACCGGGAATCGAACCCGGGATCCCTAGGTTTGTAGCCAGGTTCACTGATCACTATACCAAGGGGCTGATAATCTCTATTTTAACACTATGTTTGAGAGAAAAAAAGTGTTATGTTATTATATTTTAAAAAAAAGCCATGCTATTGTCCCGTGTTTCGCATCCATGACCCATTACTGTCCTCCACATATTTGCACCAGTAAAACCTTTCCAACGGCTGTGACGTTGACTATAATCGTGCTTTCGAGAAATGTTGGAATACTCATCAAGGGGTAATTAGTCGTCTGTGTTGCATGGGTGATACACACACACACAAACACACACACACACACACACACACACACACATTAATCTACCAACTACTTTATTTTTTTAACTCGTTTTATTTGCCGTGCTCTTTTCCTGATGTGCTGTGCATGTTGCACCGAAAGTCGTTCCCTGCGGGTATTCGACGGAAATGCTGAAATGATGACAGTTGGAACAGACCTCATCAAACTCTTTTTTTAATCACCGCTTTTTACTACCTGTTCAGGTCACACGCATATGTAAATGAATTATGGACGAGGAAGGTTAAACTTAGAACCCGCGTTTGCGTGAAGAGAGAATAGAAAACCATATTGTAAAAAACACCCCTCAGTACACCCGACCGGGATTCAAACCCCAATCTCACTGTCATAAGCAGTCTAGTCCAAAACGAGAGTGACGCCTCACATGATGTAGCCACCGAAGCAGATCAAACACTATTCTTCCCAGCTTTTTGTGGGGGGCTTTGGGAGGAGCAATTAAAGGGCAGGATGTAAATGTGTCTTACTACCCGCCCGGATTATCCGCATATTTACACTAACGAGGTAGGAATGAGTGGAGTAGCATTTAGAGGGAATGCATCACCATGTTCTGGTAAAGGATAGGGGAGTAAACTATTTAAGGGAAATAAACCTCAGCACACCCAGTTGAGATTTGAACTACGACCTCCTCGCTACCAGAAAACCACACCAGATGAGACTGACGCCTTTTATCGCTCCCACGTATCCAAAATTTGGGTCTAGCACCTTGCTAGCTAAGCTGGATATATATATTTTTTTTAAATGTATTCAACTATATTTCCAATACTTTGATAGTTTAAAATATTCATATCAACACACTTCGGTGGTCGCATGGTCTAACGCGCTACTCTCGCAGTAGACTACGCTGTCGATGATGGGGTGATCTTGGTTCGAATCTCGGTCGGGTCTACCGAGTGGTGGGGTTTTTTTTCAAAATTGTTTTACTCGTATATCCTCTTTCTATGCAAATGCGAGTACACTCCCTCTAAATATATCATCCCTAATCCCTAAAGCCACTCGTGTAATTTAGTACATAGGCGTATATTCCGAACTAGTAGTAAGCGCGGTGCAAAAAAAACAACCTTCATATAATGTTCAAAACTATTGTACTAAGATGCTGCATACTTTATTTAAATTGAATCAATTGTATTAGTTTAACTTATCCCATTTGATAACAATGACACTGAAGGTTCCAAGATATTTAATGGGGAAAAAAACAACTTTAGTTTGATTACAATAGAATAATCTCCGAGAAATTGTTTGTATATAAAATTTAAGGCCCGCCTTGGGAGCTCTAAATACCGATAGATCGTCTCCCTTACCCTTCAACTCTGGTGACGTCGGTGAACCGTGTCTTGTTTGCCAGTACGTGACGAGTCAGGTTTCTTGAATCATTGATGTATTCCCTCAAGTCAATCAACACTGACGAGCTTGACACACTCATTTCTAATTGGTGCAATCAGCGTGACATCACGTGAGACATCGGGGCAAAACAAGGACTATAGTTGGTTCGCCATTAGAAGAAATTTATCTATCATCGTGTCTTACTACATTTTCAAGTGTTATACCTAGGTTTACTCTAATGGAATAGGGTTGAGGAAAGAAGCATTTTATAGGTAATATACCAGCATTTGCGTGGAAGGAGAGTGAGAAACAATTTAGTAAAAAAAACTCAGTAGACCCGATTGGAATTAAAACTCTGATTTCTCAGTTTTCAGAATGTCAGTCTAACACGAGAGTGGCGCCTTAGACCATGGTTAGGATTATTTAATAGTGAAAAAAAAAGATCTTATTACATCTGTCTGAGGTGTTAACCCCGACCTCCCATATACCTACAATTCAGATTACGCAACATTCATATTTACACTGCGTATTACTACCCGTTTGGATTATACGCCTATGTATTAATTACACTAACGTATTATGGATAAGAAAGGTATAATTTAATGGAAGTGCACCCGTATTTGCGTGGAGGGAGAGGGAAAATCATTTAGGAAAACCACCCTCAATGCGCACGACCGAGATTGAACCCCGACTTACCCGTATTTGCCAATATAGTTTAACACGAGAGTTGCGCGCTAGACCATACGGCCACCGAAGCGTGGGAAGTAGATAGTTGCTGCCACAAAGATTTTATTTTAGAAGGTAATTTGTTGTTTTCTTATCACTGCGTCTTAATTCTCGTTCGAGATTTGTACATTTTCGCCAACTACACTAATGTGTTAAAGATGATGAAGGCTTAATTTAAGGGTAGTGTACCCTAATTTGCGTAGATGATGATGAGAAAAAATATTTAGGAAAAACTAGGTACACTTTACCGGGATCTCCTCGTCAACAACAGTCCAGTTAATCGCTATAGTGACGCCTTGTACCATTTGACCACTGGAGAGGGTCATTCATAATCTGGTAGCAGGGCTAATACTCACATGGAAAACCTGGAGAGTAAGGGCAGTTTAAAAAGTAACTTGAATCTTCGGAATTTGTTTAGTGACTACTCTCAAAATAATTTGTAAAACTATAAACAATTAATTCTATCTCCGATTAATACTATTTTACCCGCTTCGATGGCCGCATGGTCCAACACGCAACTCTCGCAGTAGACTAAACCGCCGATGACGGGGAGGTCGATGTTCGGACGTTGGTCTGGTGGACGAGGGTGATTTTAACTAAATGGTTTTCCCCTCTCCCTCCAAGCAAATGCGGGTACACTTCCTCTAGATATAACTTTCTTCATCCCTAAAACTATTAGCGTAATTAGTACATAACCGTATAGCCTGAACGGGTAGTAAGACGCGGTACTAAATAAAAACTTTTTTTTTTTTTTAAGAACGACGACCTATTTGTCACTCGCCGTCCAAGATAACAGCCGACTGCCGATCTAGACAATTTAAATGTTGATATATTGCTCAACTCAGAATGGCATTAATCATCGATTAATTTTTGTCTTGTTGGTAACCTCCTTAGTAATTTGATTAATAGGTTAATCAAGAAAAAGAAAGGGAATGGGGGGAGGGGACACGTTCGAAAGGGCTATATGGAAATCTGATTCTTTTGAATTAAAAAAAAACAACGTTTTTTACCAGCATTGTGTTCAAAATGACGCCATTTTTTTTATTCTGAGTCGCGCATATAAAATTCTGTAAATAATGGTAGCGTTGTCAATGAAAGCCTGGAGAAGTCAAGGAATTAAAAAATTACAAAGCGTACCAACCTTGAATAATAAAAAATATGTAACAGATTTGATGTTTGAATGGTCTAAGGTGTCACTATCGCTTCCGATGATGGTGATATCGAGGTTTGAATCCTGGTTGGGTGTACTGAGAGTATTTTTTCCCCCTAGTAATCAACCTTCCTCATCTAGTGTTAGTATAATATGCGTAAAACCCGAACGATTAGTAAGACGCGATGCTATATTATACACACTTGTTTTATCTTCCCTTTAATATAGTTTTCTAAGCACCGCGTCTTACTACCCGATCGGGAAGAGGAAGGTTACATTTAGAGGAAATGTATAAACACATTTGCGTGGATGAATTGTGAAAAAACCCTTTAAAAACATCCTTAGTACACACATCAGGATTCGAACCTTCTCCACGTCATTGGCATTCTAGTTTTGCAGTGAGTTTGACACCTTAGACCATGTGGTACTGAAGTGGTTGTTTATGTTCTTTCACCAAATAAAATCCTCGTTGTGTTTGACAGTTTTGAAAATATGGTGTTCATATTTCTAACTCGATTCTTTGTTCTTTTAGATAATCTAGATTTAAATCAACTAAGTAGAATAGTCCATACATATTGTGGTCAAGCATTCAGGTAAAGTTTGTCGATTTTTACAAGTATTTAAATATTTTTATGTTTTGTTTATATATTAATTTTAACCATGCTACATGGAATGATAACATTACCGACCTTTTATAAAAACGTTATTACAAGGGTTATTATGGCCCCGGACCCACCACCAGCACCACCGTTGATCATGTAGTCAAGGCGTCAGTTTCACAATTGACTGGATATCTGGTGTCTGAGATGTCAAGGTTCGAATCTAGGTCGAGTTCATTCGCAGCCGTTTTAAATTTGTCACTTACTACTTAAGTTTTCTCTTCCTCTTACCCATTCTAATGTGGGTGCACTCTGTTTACACTACCCTTATCCCTAAACATCATAAGTCATATCATGTGACTTACAGCTGTTGATATTATCAATTGGTCTACTTAATAATAGTATAATAAAATGTTACCATTGATGACCGCAACAAATATAGTTGTATTTTCTTTCGGCCAAAACCCCAATATAGTTGACCCTCCCTTAACACTCATCCACAAGAACTATGGATGGGATCAATTGATGAAGCTCTCGTTGATCGCGTTGATCCGAATCACGTCAGCTCTCAGCAGCGAGGTGATAAAAAGTTAAGCTCCTTTTAGCTACTCACCCCTCAAACTCCCGCTACGAAAGCCACGTAGAAAGGGTTTTTAGGGGGAGGGAAGACTGTTCGGGAAACAGACCCGCCAGGCTGTGAAGGGAGCGAATATTTGGTCTTAACTCGCTCCTGGCTTAGCGCGCAACTTAACTCGGAAGTGAAGAGTCACCCCCCCCTCCTCCCTCCCCCTTATCTCGTTGCGGCGACGTAACGCCATCTTCCCTCGAGGGAGGTGTTAACGGTACGATGGATCCGTGGGGCCCTAGTCCGGGTCACGGTCGTTCCGTGGCCGAACCTTTCCCAGTATTAGCGACTTGACCTACGATAAACCCACTCCGCTAATATTTCTTTGAACCAGGGGTGTGCGAACTGTAGAGACCAAAACCCGCATCGAATATTAACCTGGACCATTTTGAGAGGGGAAAGTAAGTAATTTAGTGAGAAGGGTGAAATTACCTCCCCTATTAATTAATCAGGCAAAGGGTCGACCATGCAAATGTGATAGCAAACATAAAAAAAAATCCCTAGCTCAGTTATTATGTTTGAAACAAAATTTGAAGGTTATGTTTTTTATATTGTAGATATTCTCATGATTAGGGTAAAGCTTCTTATCACTTTGGTAGAAATGCGAAAATCTATAAACTCTTCTGATTCGCCTCTAATTCAACTCCTATTGTTCTTGTGGTTCACTCACATATGTACATATACACATATATACATTTACAAAATTAATAAATTTATATATATATAGGATGTGTGCGTGAGATCATCTTTGATGGTATATATCTGTATTACAGGGAAAAACCTGATATGTTCACTTTTGCTGATTTTTCTGGGGAGCTTTTTGAAACTATAGATCTCAATTAGAGGAATATGATTACACTAATAACTCAATTTTGAAAAAAAAAAAAAAAGATATATCAGGTTTTGCCATCTAACCACAATACATTCATACAATAAAAGGTAAGCTTACACACACATGAATAGACAATAAAAGACCAGCTTATACACATGTACAGGCTATCAAATATAAGCTTACATAAATGTATATGTTATAAAATATGAGCTTACACCCATGTATAGGCTATCAAATATCAGCTTACACATATATATATGCAAGATTCTATTTTATTGTATACATTATATAATATGTGTGTGTGTTTGTGTCTGTAAGCAAATAGCTTACTGGCGCATTTAGAACAAAACGATAATCACGCAACGACCAACACTGACAAAACGTCACCAAGCTTATACTCATATTTACAATTTTATTGTTTGTTAAGTCAGTTTAAATTTTTTATACTTGAGACACTAAAAGGTCGATCAAATTGATTTCTAATTGGGTTTGCATGGATGTCAGATTTTTACCAACTGGATTAGATTAACATACCTATCTATTGAGTTGAACTAGGCTTGTAATTGTTTAGCACGCTTTTTAATCATGTTCCTTTGGATTAGGTAACTTGTGTCACTGATACCAGGACTGGTACTGGAGCGTGTAAAATAGTAATTTACTTGTAGAGTCGGCTTCATAAATGGTGTAGCTAACGCGGACACGGAACGCCGCGCTTCAATCCTGACTGGCACCGTTTAATGCCCCCCCCCCCCCCC
>CABEEJ010000494.1:90347-130066 GCA_901482245.1 Timema douglasi | reverse complement strand
TATATATATATATATATATATATATATATATACAGTATATATAATGTTTCAAACAAAAGTATTTTATCTTTGAAATTGTGATCACAATGCTAGTAGGCCTACAGAACAGGTTTGATACTAACATTTTCTTTTCTGGTGGTTTGATCAAAATTTTAATTCCTTTGTAACTGACATATACATATATATATGTATATATATATATATATATATATATATATAAATGTGTGTGTGTATACACTACGAGTCAATAAAATATGATATCTCGAACAAAGGATTGATAATTATATAAAGACAAGTTGCAGGCCTTGTTAGTGTTTCTTGAATGGATAAACCAAGAATTTTTAGGCGGAAAACAACCTCAGTAGGACTACATTCCTCTAGGATCAGAACCCAAACCACCTCGTCATTAAAAAAAAAAGAAATCTGATGAGTTCGACACCTCATTCCACGTAGGTATATATGTGTGGATACGTGGAATGAGGTGTCGAACTCATCAGATCTCTTTTTTTCAATGACGAGGTGGTTTGGGTTTTGATCCTAGAGAGATGTAGGCCTACTGAGGTTGTTTTCCGCCTAAAAATTCTTGGTTTATCCATTCAAGAAACACTAACAAGGCCTGCAACTTGTCTTTATTTAATTATCAAACCTTATTTCGAGATATCATTTTTTATTGACTCGTAGTGTACATTTTACCATCGTGCCTCTCGTTTAATTTTATATAGGGTAGGTTGCGAGGGAGGGAGGTCATTTGTAGTTAACCGGGGCTAGGACTGCACTTGTAAAACACTGTTCAACACCGAGCCCTCTAAGCTCATATAAAGTTTAACAAACACTACCCAAACCTAGTTATATTATCTGGAAACAAAGGTAAACCAGTTTCTAACGACGTCTTCTTCGTCTTAACCCGCCGTTTATGTTTCCACCAGTGTTCAACTGTATCCTTACTCAAGCAAGATCATAATTAAACCTTATATTAATATATTTATATAAAGGCAGGATCATAATGAACTTTTGTTTACCACAATCTCTGCACAGGCACGATCATAATACATCTTTGTTTACCATATCTCTACACAGGCACGATCATAATACATCTTTGTTTACCACATCTCTGCACAGGCACGATCATAATACATCTTTGTTTACCATATCTCTACACAGGCACGATCATAATACATCTTTGTTTACCATATCTCTGCACAGGCACGATCATAATACATCTTTGTTTACCACATCTCTGCACAGGCACGATCATAATACATCTTTGTTTACCACATCTCTACACAGGCACGATCATAATACATCTTTTTTACCATATCTCTACACAGGCACGATCATAATACATCTTTGTTTACCACATCTCTGCACAGGCACGATCATAATACATCTTTTTTACCATATCTCTACACAGGCACGATCATAATAAAATCTTTTTTAGCATATCTCTACTAGGTCTCTACACAAGCACGATCATAATTAAATCTTTTGTTCTTCTTTTCGAATCTCCGTTTGATGTACCGAGGGTGGTTTTTCCGAAATAGTTTTCCACTCTGCCTCCACGCAAATGTGGGTACACGCATAGCCTTCCTAATCCATTAAAAACCACAAACGTAATTGGTACCGTACATAAGCCCTTAACCCGAATGGGTAGTAAGACGTTGTGCTAAAAAATATCTAAGTTCTTCAATTTAAAACCAGGCTCATGGTATTGTAGTCAAAGGCTCGGGTTCGATTCCCGGTTGCTACAGGGGAATTTTTCTCAAAAGGGAAATAGTTCCTATGGTCACCAGGATTTGGTTAACATCTTTATTGGCTCCGCATGATCATATTCACAATCATCATTCTCTCATCATCGGGACATCGAAAGCACCCCCACGGAAAGGATGTACTATATTTTGTTTAGCGCCGCGGGTTACTACCCGTTCGGAATATACGCTAGATGTACTATTAGTATATTTGGGCGTCCCCCTGTGCAACGGTACATTAGTACTGTTTAATCTTTCCACAAACTGATCTAAAGAGTGATGTAACCCAGAAATGCCATTACTATCACCACAGTAAAGATATAATGTATGTTGGTGCAGGGTCCGGGTTGTAGTGTTGATCATCGGATAGAACTGTTATTTGCTAGATGTTGATAAGGTGATAGTCGGCAGATTATAGAGGAGAGGGCTTTGTTTCACAACACTGGCCAGCAATTCCTTAAAGATAGCATGGTGGGTTTTTTTTCAATTACTCGATAACGTAGCGAGTACGGAGTAGATGGGGGACAAACTGGTGGGAAATCCATGAAAGACGGTTGGAGTACAGGACCTGCCTTTATTCGATATGGCATACAAATAACGTGTCGTTCCAGAACCTGCAGCGTGGAATAAAAGTCTTAGGAGGTCTGATAGCCATAAAATTATTATTATTAACAGCACCGCGTCTTACTACCCGTTCGGGCTATACGCACTTACGCTAATGTGCAATAGTAGGGTGATTGTGAGATGTAATGTAGGACCTACAGTTTAACGTGGAATCCGAACCACGGTGGAGGCCTGGCATTCCCCACATTCACAAGATAGCCATAAAAGATGGTCATATTAAGTCAAAGCATGACGGCAGATTATTATTGTTTTTGTCTTTATTAAAGTCTTCGGGCGTATATTCTTGGAATGTACACCAATAAGCTGCCAGAATAGTTAGTAACACTGATTGTTATAAAATAACTAATGAATAAATCGGGATCGCAAGTGTTTTCCATAGTAAAATAAATGTTTCTTTGGTGTTCACTAATCCTTACATTTAACACTTATCTCTTCTCCCAACCATAAACTTACCTTAAAGACAAGGATATCTCTAAGACCCTCTCACTCACACCATCGTGCTAGTGCTTTTTTTTAGCGGGTTATTTTTGTAACTAGTTTTTTTTTAATTTCAACTAGCCGTGTTCATTTTTTAGCGTGTTCCGAATACAAACAATGACATTGCGATCCCAATTTTATATCTTTGGACTCATCTAATTCAGATGTCTATGTCATGGGTTCCAAAATGTGAAAGCTATAGTATAGTAGGCTTTTGCTTATAAGCTAAAACAAACTTAAAGAACTAAGCACTCTGATTCGAAAACATGTATTTCACCCCCTCTCTCCTCTTTTGTCTCTGAATTTTTTGGGGTTGCGTAATGACTTAACATATTTATTCATTTAACACAAATTATTCTCTTCTAAACACCATAGACATGAATGACTTTGCACTAGTAAATTCAATGAGAAATTAAATTTAACTCTCCTGTACCTCACTAAAAATTGTCTGGGAAAATTGAGTTTTTGTAAAAGAAAAGAAAAAAGTGGCAACCCTGTTAAGGGCTTCTTTACTAGACCTCTCGACGGAGCGCTGATATATGAGGAACGGATCGTTCAACGCACTGCGAGTGTCACTTGTTTCATCCCCTCCTCCTTCCCAAACATCTTGTTGCGACGCTACTAGGTCAGCAGAAGTCAGCTGTCGGTGATCGTCGAGCGACCGGTGCGGGCCCCTACTTCTTCTTTCTGGGACGATGTACTTCGTACCACGTGATACATTGTGGTAAACCCTCGAGTGTCTTGGTGAAACAACGCGCTAAAAGACGCTTTGAGATCTCTGGTAGTTGGACCTATCCTTTTCTTTCTTTTTTTGCTTTTCTGTTCGAAAGCAATATCCACAGGGTGCCTCAAATTGATTGGAATAGTTTACTACTCCAATCGGTGGACATGTGGACTAAATGCCAGGCTCATATAGTCATGTGTATCGATGACGTAGGAGGTAGGTGTTTCAATCCTAATTGAGGAAAATTAGGCATTTTTTATTGACTTCCTAAATTTCCCTTTACGCAAATTCTGGTACATTTACTCTAAATTATATGATATTATTATCATCCCTTCCTCATTATAATTAAATGCAGATAGCCGTGGTGGGAAAACATTTATTTTATTTAGTACCACGTCTTACTACCCGTTCGGGTTATACGCTTAAGTATTAATTACGCTAATGGGTTAGGAATTGGGAAGGTTGAATTTAGAGGAAGTGAACCACGCATTTGAGTAGAGGGAGAATGGAAAACCATTTAGGAAAAACCATAGCCAGTTCACCCGAGTGAGATTCGAACCTCGATCTCCCCCGTTCTCGGCAGTCTAACTCAACACGACTAGCGCGTTAGCTAACTACGCCACCAAGGCGGGTAGATGGTAAAATAAAGTATTATACTGGCTATAAGTATTGTAGGCCTGCATTTGATCCGTATATTAAATAAATCTTTAGTTGTACATTTAAGGGGGCTGCCTCGGTAAGTGAGAAATTACCGCGCACAGGGCTCTTTTTCCTTAACAACTCTATAGTTTGAATTTTAATAATAGAACTAAACGTGTGAAAATGGGACATCGCTCATTTTCAACGACTTTTTAATCATAATTGCTGAAATATGAAGTTAAACTTGATGAAAAGAGGCTCTATATTTAGCCTTCCTCTAATAAATACAAACAATTATTATTTGATAGTTTCACAACAGAAAATGTTAAGATATTTGAGAACTAACAACGAACTTTCATCTTTACCTTGATAAGAAGTTTCAAAGTTTTTTGTTCCTCTCTTTCATACTGACATGACAAAGGGCGGTTGTAATTGGAGGGTGAAAGGGAGTATAAGCTTATACAGAATAGAGAAGTAGTTAAAAAACGATACAGACAGTGATATTTTAAGCTGTGTTGACTGACAGTGATTGTTACTTTCTCACTAACAGAGGTGGCCACTTTTAACACTTTATTCTACAGAGTAAAAGAGAGAATAGATATTTAAAAAAAACAAGACTGGTGTTCAATCCCAATGGTTTTGTACTGAAGGGGTTCTCCTACTTTTTGGTTCTCTATTATTCATCCAGTCGAATGTTAGTGCAGGGAAATTTCCGTTAGAATAACCTTATCTTAAAAAAGCTAGCAAATCTACTTTCATGTATTCATTCACATGATCTGCATTTGTCACTTTTGATAGAGGAAATTAATACCTTTAGAATAACACTAATAATATAGTAAAGTGTTATCTATGTTGACCGAAAAAAATATGGATGTATTTTACATAAAAATTGGGCTGTAACCCGCTTCGGTGTCCGCTTGGTCTAAGGCGCTACTCTCGTGTTAAAATAGACTACCGATGACGGGGAGAGTTTCGAATCTTTGTCGGTTGACTGAGGGTGTTTTACAAAACGGTTGTCCACTCTCCTTCAACTCAAATGTGGGCACACCTCCTCTAAAACATAACCTTCCTCATCCCTAAAGTCACTAGCGTAATCAGTACTTAAGCGTATAACCCGAACGGGTAATAAATAATACGTGGTGCTAAAAAATATGAACTTTTCATTTACTTGAGATTCGAGCTATTCAATTTGTTCTTTTAAATTAGATTAAATTGTTACCTGTACAATTCTTCACTACAGTGTATTTGCAGGACATTTATGCCAACTTTAACAGTGTCTAGAGGGTGACCTGGGGGTCTAGGGGTAAGGTGTTGGACTTCTGTGCTGGGGTCCGGGGTTCGATCCCCGGTCCAGGCACAGATTTATCTGATTGCCAAAAACCTTCCTTCACCTCTCTACAAGATGTGTATTAATCACAACTTGTGAATATGTGGAATGCCAGGCCTCCACCGTGGTTCGGATTCCACGTTAAACTGTAGGTCTTCCATTTCATCTCCCAATCACCCTACCAGTACACATTAGCGTAAGTGCGTGTAACACGAACGGGTAGTAAGAAGCGGTGATAATAATAATACTAATAATAATAATAATAGTGTCTAGATATACATTCAAAATCCAAGAGATGTATCTATGGTTGAATTAATATAAACTGTAAAAATTAAAACTAGCATCTCTAATTCTACCACTGGCTATTCAAGTTACGATAGTTTACCCAGTAGTTTACACCAGTCAGAGCAGTTAGTGGCGGATCGACGCTTAGCAATATCATCTCGTCCCAGCCGGTCTCTTGGTATACTGTTCAGCATGTTTGGCTACTGATCTAAAGGTCCTGGGTTTCGATTCCCGGTGATACCATCCGTATTTTTCCCTAAGTGAAATGGTTTCTATGGTTGCCATGGTCTTATTAGTTAGGATTAAGCTAGGTTTAAGACTTGTAATATTTGTGTATGAAGAGTTCTGTTTAAAAATTCAATACAAAATAATAACTAGATATTTTCACTGTGTGTAAAAAAGCAATCAAGTTAATTTTCATCTGACCATTCACCGGTTGTCACGATATTTAAATGTCAAACATAATCTACTTTGTTCTTGTTTGGGAGATTGGGGTTCGAATTTCGTGGGTTTTTCCCTAATGATTTCCCAGTATCCTTCCACGCAAATACGTGTTTACTTTCCTCGTCCCTACTACAGTAGCCCCATGACTTCTTTGGTACTGACTGACAGCTTATGGCTTTGAAAAGTTACCAGACCAAATTATATATCCCTACGCGGAACCATATGATCTGCAAAAACATGTGTTTATCAGCTGTCACTTCTGACAGTAAAAATTTAGGTATATACCTAATTGTTGACTGTCAGAAGTCCACTGTTAGCTGTCAGCCACACCAAAGAAGCCATGGGGCTACTGTACGTTATCGTAATTAATATAAATATGTTTTATCCCGAACGGGTTGTAAGAAGTTATGAAATAAAACTAATTCTGTTTGATTGGACGTGTGCCTGCTTAGCACTCTTCCAGGGCCTCGCTGCGTGATATTGATTCGCACTTGTTTGCACAATAGATCGCCCGGTAATGAGAAAAAACTGGAACAGTGGTGGTTGGAGATGTTGTTCTGCTTCTTTCCTCTATCCTGTGTGTTTATCTTCCCCTACCTCTCCCCTTTTCTACCTACTAAACCTACACACGCCTCTGTTTTGTTTGTTCGATGGAGACATACTATTTATAGCGCACTGTAATTCCAATCGGAGTAAACGTTCTTCCGAAGAGTATTTCTATTTTCATAAGAGAGTTGAGGGGGAGAAGGGGGCACGTATTTAATCCAATTAGTTTTGAATTACTCTAAGTGGTAGCTTTAAATAATTTGTCTCGTTTTTCTAAAGGTGTTTTATATTACTCTTTTTATATTGTTTTTATTACTTCCAAGCGTATAAAAAGTGACATTTATTCAAAATAAAATAACGCTACCTTTAAAAGTTAATTTTGAATTTTTTTTATGTTTTGAAAATAAGGAGGAAATTATTAAACCTAGAGTAAATACTATGTTGCTTGTTTTATGCTTGTAAAAATATATATTCCTGGGAATTCCTTTCTTAGTAATTGTGGAATTGTGTTATTCTTATATTTAATAGTTGTTTTATTTTGCCTCGATAGATGTGATACAATTGTATGAAGAATTTGTTCATAAAAAAATGTATACAAGGAACATTAAGGTCTTTTACCTGCGTCTCAGACAATACGTATTAAAATGCACTAGAAATAGTTTTAAAAGTGAGCTCCGAATCACTCCACCGGGATTTGAATCAAAGTATCTTAGAGGTGACGGAAGATCGTTTGAGGCATTATTAATGGCTCGGTGTGATCATTCCCATGGCCGAGGTCAGTTAAAACCTAGCATTGCTAACGATTAGCGGTTTTATCTGCATCGAGCCTCCGCCATGATAGTTTTATGGTATAACAACTTATTATTTTATATAAAAAAAGTCTCTACACAAGAAACACGAGCCGCTTCCTTTTTCCTCTTCTGTCCTTTTCTTCTTTCAAGGCAGCCTGTTTTCGTGGGGAACACATTTGAATCGCGATAACACGTTAATCAGCCATGTGGCTTTATAGTACATATATATATATTATTTTTTTTTACTATAAAACAACATGGCTGACTCACTCACTGACATTAATGTTTACCCACTTTCAGATGAGCTAGAAACTTGAAATTTGGCAAACTTATAGCTTCTAGCCTGCAACCGACGGGAAGATTCCAAAAAGTAAAAAAAAAAACACCTTTCAACCCCCCGAAAAAAATTCAAAATATGTAGCAACTTTAAAGTCGGTGTGGACCTTTTTTTTTTTGAGGTCTCCTGTGGCTAAACGGTAAGACCTATCAAAAAACGCCTATGGAATTACATTAGCTTACATCCACTTGCAAATAAAACCAACTGGGGGTTTGGAGGCGGGGCCCCCAACGAGCAAAGTTAGTCTTGTGTATGGAGCCGCAAGCCCGTGTCAAACCCCTTCCAAACATGAAATGCAACACGGTGTTCACAACTGTCATAGGTGTAGTTGCCTTTTCTATGTCACGGGGATATGTGAGACTAACTGAAACCCGCTTAGGTGGCCGCATGGTCTAAGGTGCTACTCTTGCAATAAACTAGATCGCCGATGACGGGGAGATCGGGGTTCGATCTTGGTCAGGAGTACTGAGGGTGGTTTTTCCAAGAGGATTTTCCACTTTCCCTCCACGCAAATGCAATGTATACACCCTATAAATATAATCTCTCTAATCCCAAAAACCATTAGCATAATTGGTACATAAGCCTATAACCTAAACGGGTAGTAATACGTGGTGCTAAACAAAATATTGATTTTAATATAATATTTTGTGTTGTTGTGTAATATAAATTATGCAAATAAATTCAATGACGAAAAGGTGTGGTCTCGTACGCGACTTGGTCGTAGGGCTTAGAACTACTTTTATTTAAGGGTCCTATATGAATTAGCACCGAGATGCGTTGCAGACGTTAGAAATCTCGCATTAATTAAGAAGTGGTTTGATATTTTTTAATATAGCTTTGAACAAAAATGTGAAAATTATCTGCAAGTATCTTATCAGTTAAAAAGTTTAAATTTGGAGTTTAAAATTTAAAAAAAATTCAAAGATGCCTTACGCAAAAATGTTTATTTCTGAAAAATGTTTAGAAACCTTGATCTAGCCTTCCTCTATCAAATAAACTATGTCACAACAGAACATTTTAAGGTAATGTGGGATTGTTTTATAGGGTTTTATGTAAGCTACCACATCTTTTTTTTTAACTATTTTAAAACTTAAAATCCAAACTTTTTATCTGGTCAGAAATTTCACCTACATTTTGTTATTATTATTATTATTATTATTATTATTATTATTATTATTATTATTAGCACCGCGTCTTACTACCCGTTCGGGTTATACGCACTTACGCTAATGTGTAATGGTAGGGTGATTGTGAGATGAAATGAAGGACCTACGGTTTAACGTGGAATCCGAACCACGGTGGAGGCCTGGTATTCCTCACATTCACAAGATGTCTTGTCAGAGGTTAAGGGAGGGTTTGATAATCAGATAAATCTGTGCCGGGACCGAGGATTGAACCCCGGCCGCCAGCACAGAAGTCTGACACCTTACCCCTAGACCACCAGGTCACCCTACATTTTGTTGACAACAATATTTAAAAAAAATAATTAATAAATAATCCGGGACTTATAAACTTATGCAACACTTCTCATTGTTCTACCACGGCTTATCTAAACAAGGAACTAAATAATATTTCAGTAAAAACATTTGTATTTTTATTACACAGTAGTTTGTTCTCCGCGCCGTACTTTCTGTCTCTCTTATTCGAAACGAGAAATACAAAATTTATAGAGTTAATTTTTTCCTGAATTTGCGTGGAGGGAGGGAGAAAAACAATTTGGTAAAAAAAAAATCCAAGTATACACCCGGTCGAGTTTCAAACTTGGGCCTCCGATCACCGACCAACCAGACCAGATGATACTGATCGTACCCCCACTATTTTGTAGTATGTGACGTAATGTTTTAGGTTAAGTAGTATAAAAATCGTTGTATAGCCAAGTATGTGTTTAAAGAATGCGCATTCAAATTCACCAATAAATAAAAGTGTATTCTTGCAAAGAAGCCCTGTGGTATTTTACTTTGTTCATTTATCTTCAAGCTCGCGTCGTACAAAGCATAGTTCGTTCCTTCTCAAGTTCCTGTTCTCCTGGTGAACGCTCGATATACGTGCTCTTGACAGCTGGAGAGAACGCCGGTCTAGACTCAGGAAACTACATCTTAGAGTGTGGAATGTCATGGGCTCATCGAGAACACTGCGTCACCCGAGAATGCAAGTGTTCTATCTCCAAAAGTATTAAATTTGAGATATTTGGTGTTTACTATTATTTAGAATGCATATGATTCGCCTGCAGTGAAATTGAGGCTACTATATAATCACTTAAGAAGATACAAACTCGAGTTGTCACATCTAGTAGCATTGGTTTTATACACAAGGTCAAACTTCAATGCTCTTTTACACAAAAGTGAAAAATTGGACATAGAACACTTTCGTTCTCGGGTGACGACTGGTCTAGTACCCACTCAAAGACATTACGCTAGTAAATAACTACTTCTTACGAAATGACAGCATTAAAATAAATATGTGTTATTGAGTTGTATCCACCTTCGAGTCAAACTTTTGATTATTTTCTGAGAAACTAGGACTTTAAAAAACATTATCTGCTTCGCCTTCTTGCTAATTTCCAAAGTATAGTCGGAGCGTCATAACAATAAAATAATTTAAAATTAAATCCTAACTAAAGTGTAATCATAGCATCATAAAAATAACCGTGATTATAGTTGTATTGCAAATAAAAATAATTTTGTCTAAAGTATAGTCGTAGTGTCATAATAAAAACCATAATGTATAATCATAGCGTCATAAGAAGAACCGTGATGTATATTCGTAGTGCCATAAGAATAACCTTGTCTGATCTATAGTCGTAGTGTCATAATAATAACCTTGTCTGTTCTATATTCGTTGTGCCATAATAATAACCTTGTCTGTTCTATATTCGTTGTGCCATAAGAATAACCTTGTCTTATCTATAGTCGTAGTGCCATAAGAATAACCTTGTCTGATCTATAGTCGTAGTGTCATAATAAGAACCATAATGTATAATCATAGCGTCATAAGAAGAACCGTGATGTATATTCGTTGTGCCATAAGAATAACCTTGTCTGTTCTATATTCGTAGTGCCATAAGAAGAACCTTGTCTGATCTATAGTCGTAGTGTCATAATAATAACCTTGTCTGTTCTATATTCGTTGTGCCATAATAATAACCTTGTCTGTTCTATATTCGTTGTGCCATAAGAATAACCTTGTCTTATCTATAGTCGTAGTGCCATAAGAATAACCTTGTCTGATCTATAGTCGTAGTGTCATAATAAGAACCATAATGTATAATCATAGCGTCATAAGAAGAACCGTGATGTATATTCGTTGTGCCATAAGAATAACCTTGTCTGTTCTATATTCGTAGTGCCATAAGAAGAACCTTGTCTGATCTATAGTCGTAGTGCCATAAGAATATCCTTGTCTGATCTATAGTCGTAGTGTCATAATAAGAACCATAATGTATAATCATAGCGTCCGTCATAAGAAGAACCGTGATGTATATTCGTTGTGCCATAAGAATAACCTTGTCTGATCTATAGTCGTAGTGCCATAAGAATAACCTTGCCTTATGTATAGTTGGGGGGGTCATAAAAGTAATCTTATTGTACTATTATAGTAGGGGCGTCATAAAAATAACCTTTTACACTTTAAAGTCGGGAGTGTCATACGACACCCTATTTAACGTATAGTTGGAGCGTTAAAATAATAACCTTTTATGATAGTTCGAAAAGTGACCATATTATCTTTAATATATCAATGTGCCAAGCCATGTTTATGCAACTTTCCCTTTTAAAAAATAGTGTCATTCTTACTAGCTTTAGACCTATATCAATGTCGACTAGCTTAAATTTCAAAATGTCCTTTCTGGGGGATTTGACTCAACTTGCTGACGTGATAGCTTTTTGCTTAAAGCAGACCACTCAGCTAAAATGGTAGTATTGTACAGACCTGTGATGTCATTATCCATCATACTTCTCTCTATCTCTCTTTTTTTTTTTACCTCAAACCCCAAAAGGCATGTTACCATACACAGCATTTATCAATTTTTTTTCCCCTCACTCTTTTTTGAGTTATGACAATCTTGTTTGCATATGCTGCTCTTTGGGAATGTGATAATTTGTCACTCTTACTTTTGAAAAGAAAGGAGAAGAAATGTTAAGTTGGTGTCGTGCATAAAGAAACCAACAACCAGTTCTTAACTTTAGCGTTTTTTTTCACTATATTATGTACCTAAATCACTTGGCTGATTGGTTTATTCGTGACTTACACTGTTGCTGGATCTACAGGTTATTAAAGCGATTTTTCAACTTGCTATCACGTAAAATAATCTTAGCAAAACTAGAATAATCAAGTTATCAAGTAAATAAGTCTCTTTGAAAATACACATTTTAACTCTTTTTTTTTTCTTTTTTTTTCAGGTGAGCTCTTGCCAGAAACAACAGCGCAAATTATTCACTTTAAGTGCAGGGATAATCCTGATGGTGAGCTGAATTTTATAATAATACGATTTTATCTAAACACTCGCTTTTCTCGTTGGGAAACCCTCAGTGAGCTTTCTTTGCAACTGGATGTAAACTTATGTAATTCCAAAACAGTTTTTTGATTGGATTTAGTAACAAATACATCAGGGTGGCCCTAAGAAGGTGTTTTAAAAGTTTTACTATTTTCTTAAAAAAACAAAACTAATATCCTGAACCTATTAAAAAACAAATATTTTTTTATTAATATCATTTAATATCTCTAGAAAAATACACATATTGTTTTTGTGCACTTTGAAATTAAAAAGAGATCCACTTTAATAGCCGAATTGTCTAAGGCGTCACTCTAGCGTTGGACTGCCCTGCTGAGGACGGCGATATTGGGGTTCGAATCCCGGCCGGAGGCGTTCTGAAGGTGGGCTTTTATCTATGTTTTCGTGTTCTCTAATCCTATATCCACGCTACTGCAGGTGCACTTTTCCCTAACTCACCCTCACCCCTTAGATATACGCAGTTAATAAACACGGTGTGAAACGTTATCATTTTGAAAATATCTTACGTAATATAAATTTTCTATTTTTAATTATCGTCTTCCATTAGATTCTCGATCCATAAAAGCCAAGTGAAACATTTCTATATTTTAAATGTGATTTTTTTCCCTATATAAGCATATCTCCTGTGCTTGGCCATTATTGCGTTAATTAGTACGGGTTTCGAATTTACAGTCTTATTACTTATATCCTCACTTTTGGTGTAGTATAATTAAGTGAGCATGTCTTTCGGAGCGAAGTTTCAGGTCAAGTACCGCCACTAATATTGTCCCGTCAACCATCACATTAGATTATCCCTTCACCTTAGCGGTATAAGATTAAAAAAAAACGTCCAGCTCGCTTACCCTGGTGAAACCCCGCTTTGACGTATAGTAAATTAGTAACGACGTCCCTTCTGCATGTTTGCCCGCAAATTGTTGTCCCCAGCGACACAATGGCACTTGTGACCAGTCTCTCCTGCTTCCCCTCCCCCTTCCCTTCTCAACTATCCGCCGTTAGAACAAAGGGGGAGCCCCTTACTACCTCCTGCCCTGCGCTACAAAGATACTCTCCTCTGTATGACGATAATAACGTCCTTTATAGAAGAATCAACACTCGGGTATGGAGGGTGTATCAACATTAAAGTTGCAACGTTTATCTAGCGCGGTTTCCGTCCCTTTTTGAATAATTGCATAGATATACATATCATCTCATCCTTATAAGTTCTGATATAAACTGCGTTCCTCCCAAATTCTCCCTTATATAAATAATAATGAATTAAGTAAAATACTATAGCAAATTAAACATATTAATTAAAACAATTTTCTTTTCTTTTCAAACATTTATTTCAACATGACAACATTTTTCAATTTGAGTGGTCCAATACCCTCCTCCCTTCCCACCCTCAAAAAAAATATATCAATAACATGGTGAAGAAACGATTCTTTGTCTCATTTATATAATTTTTTTATGTTTAATAATTCTTCGTCAAGATTTGCTTTTATTAACGTCAATTTCTTTGTGAAAAAAATCACATCCCAACAAACAAACATTTTTTTTTTTATTTAAAATTTTTAAACTATACACAATTTATTTCGAATTATGTTTTAACTACGTAGTTAAGACAGGTAGTTAGACTTACGAAGGTTACGTTAAAATAAAATTGAAACATTTTTAAAAATCAATTTAATACGTGATGGGATCTACACAGGAGCTTACGGTCATAAAATCTTCAGGACAGTATTTACGTCAACCCATCTGGCGGGTGGTGGAAAAAAGGAACATATCGTAGTTCGACACCTTAACTGTTTCGGTAGCCTAGCTGCCTACCTAGCTATCTAAGGCTAGCGAACTAGATTCCCGGAATGGTCTAAAAATGTATAGTTGGTGAACTGTGCGTTTCCCCTCTTACAATGACAAATTAACTGCTGGGAGCTGTCTTCTCCAGGTGTAAGTTAGTTTATAAGTCGCGTGCTTATATAATCAGTCGGTTCATAAAGTGCATCTTAGATACAATTGTACCCCGCTCTCAGAATATGCTAGATTCCAGACCGCTATCGTAAAGCGTATCATTGCCTTTTTCGTCTTCTATTTTCGATGCATTTACTGTACTGCAATCGTCTTATATGTGCATAACTGACATAAATCAACAATTTATAACTAAAATAAATATTATACTCATGTAATCTTTCCATAATATATTCTTAAATAAAAGTAAGTACATAAAATATGTATCTCCAGCATCATGGTATCAGTGAAACATCTATCGGATATTCGGGGTATAGTCACAATTTAAAACCGTCGTATGAGCTAAGCGATGGGAAGCGAATCGTCTCCTATTTATCGTCGTTTATCAAATTAAAATAAATGGTACGGTATATCGCGCAAACTTTACTTTTCCTTTATCTTAAAATAGAGTTATTTACTAAAAACTCGTAATATTTGTAATACGAAATAATTTTTACAATACTATCGCTGAAACACTCCACCAAAGGAATAATATACACTGTTACATAAACATTGAGAAAAGAGGAACATCTCTGTCCACCAAAGCGCATAACATTCAATTTCACATTATATAATAGTTAGTGTGTATATATATATATATATAATTGTTTATAACCCAGAAACTATAGGTTTTTATAAAAGTATAAACAATTTTATTTTTATTTGCATTTTTACAATAATAAGTTATTTCAAATCTCATATAGTTGCAAATATATAATAACTCGAAATTTCTGCTTATATAAAGTATCCTTAATGAAATTTTCATGAGAAAACGAGAATTTCAACTTTATTTATAATATTAAAAAGTGCCTAGATACTAGATTTAATCAAAATCATTATAGCAGATTTTAAGAAACTCGATTTTATCTATTTTTGACCTTCAATAAGCTACCCTAATTCCATAAACTCCTCAAGGGAACTCTATGAACACCCCGAGACACAGACAAACAGACAGACAGATGACATCGCAAAAAATCACGTTCTCGGTTTCAGGGGTTCCATGATACGTCGACATTTATCAAACTATCGAGTTTTTTTAATGATCACAATACTTCTCTCTTCGAGGGGTCTAAATAAATAAAAACATAGCTTTTGTCTTTTTTTCAGCCTGAGCCGTGGAGGAACCAATAACAACTAAATAGAATTGTTTCCCCCCACGGAAAATGTTAAACGCCCATTTCACAACTGTATAGCGATTGCATTTGACTAAAATAGCAATCTTCTATGTTTCTACACAACTGACAGATATAGTGTTTCATATTTTAATTATTATTTTTTTCATTTATTTAACGTACACTTTCTGAACTGACTGACTATATCAGCACATTACTTATAATAATAATAATAATAATAATAATAATAATAATAATAATAATAATAATATTTAGCACCGCGTCTTACTACCCTTTCGGGTTATACGCTTTAAATACTAATTACGCTAATGGATTAGGATGTTCACCCGACCGAGATTCGAACCTCGATCTCCCCGTCCTCAGCAGTCGAGCTTAACACGACAAGTGCGTTAGCCAACTACGCCACAGAGGCGGGTCATTACTTATAAATCAACTTAAATCTAGAACAGACACAACATCCAAACCCCGGATGTTAATTAATCACGATGAAAGAGTACGTAGAGTCATGGGATCGG
The DNA here is from genome assembly GCA_901482245.1 of Timema douglasi. NCBI lineage: Eukaryota > Metazoa > Arthropoda > Insecta > Phasmatodea > Timematidae > Timema > Timema douglasi. Next base: position 113,986 of record CABEEJ010000494.1, on the reverse strand, counting down.
CAACTGTTGATTTTGACAGATAATGCCAACACCTAAAATACCTGCTTCGTTGGCCATATGGTCTAACGCGCTACTCTCACATTAGGCTTGGCCGCCAATAACGGGGAGATCGGGGTGGTTTTTCCAAAATGGCATTTCACTCTCCCTCCACACAAATTCGGATACACTTCCTCTAAATATAGCCTTCCTAATCCCTGGAGCCATTAGCGTAATTAGTAGATAGGCGTATAACCCAAACGGGTATTAAGAAGCGGTGTTACAAAAAATGCTAATAGTATGATAAAATAATATCAATGTTGATCGCAAAAAAAAGTTTTCGAAATCTTTCGTCGTACTTTACAAACATCACTAAAGCTACTTTCATGTATTCCAAAGTCAAATAATGTGTTTTCCAAGTAGGGCCTAAGCAAGAACTATATTGACTACAACATTATAACTATCCGTATCGGTGGCGCGTGGACTAAGGCGTCAATCTCGTCTAGTCTATCTCGCTGATGACGGAGAGGCTGGTGTTTGAATCCTGGTCGGGTGTATTAAGGTATGTTTTTTCTTAATGGTTTCCCTTCTTTTCCTCCGCGCGATTTCGAGTTTATTTTCTCTGAAAGAGCTCTTTAGGATAGGCCTACATATGCGAATATCTCAGATGGGTGAACATAATTTTTTTTCTTACTATGAAATAGCTTTTATCTCGATGCTGATAAAAAGTTACTCTTCCAGATTCCAACATACTGAAAAGGAATTATTTAACAGTTTAAAAGGACTCTATAACGGAATATTTGACTAGCTTCGTTAAAGCCTTGGCACCAGCTGGCTACTTAATACTTCATCGTATTCGAGTTTGGCCGAAAAAAGTTTAAATTGATTCGTTTATACAATATTCCGTTTGTCTTTATGTTTATTTTGAACACACTATGCGACGTTTTAAAAATACACTTTGCTTGGGTTTTTTTTATAATAGGTATTCATTTTTTTTTCTTTAAGTAATTTTATTTTCCTCCGCACTACCATTTTCCAATAACGCGGTCGTTTAATTATCGATATCGAACCAGAATGTAATATCTGCTAATAATTCCGTCGGTCCTCCCCCACCCCCCTTCCCCATCCACCCCACAAATACTCATTACCGGTTAAAACCATCTCTTTAATCTACTCGCACTTAGTTTCTAAGTGCTTCGTAATGTAAAATGTGTAGAATCACTGGTGAATATTATTGTTTTAATTAGTATAGATGAATACAAAAAAATCTTCTTAAATTTGAGTATCAGTGTGCTTTTAATCAATAATACTTTGAACGTTTTAAATGTGCTCACGGGTTGTATCTACAAATAAAACTAATTAAGACGCGACGTATCTGAAATAGGAAAAAAATAATTACGTGTTTTTTATATGTGTACATGAAAGGTGTACGTGAGTTGAACTTTCTCTGCGCATTATTTAATATATTTTATCACTTTTATATACGTGCTGGCAAGAATTTACTTTTATTTGGAACAAGTGTATTGAAAATAATCTCCTCTAGTCGTGGAGTGAAATTTAAAATAAATCATTTGATCACAACATTTCAATGAAATAAAGGAATTAAACATAAATTGTAATGTGTTTAATATGTCATGTAAATCATATTTGTATGGTACGGTTATTAGCTCCTGATATCTTATACGAGTTTCTAAAGTCCAATTTTTTATATAAATGGCCTTTAAAAATATTCAACTATATTTATTTTCGGGCATAATTGATATTATCTCACTATAACATTAGTATAATTTTATAGGTATTGATCATATCTATCAAAAGTAACAGATGAAGTAAGATCACATGATTTGACATATGAATACATGAAAGTAGATATTTTCTATAATATTTATTTGAAGTATTTAACTTGCACTTTCTGAACCGACTGATTTTATCAGCACATGACTTACAATGTAACTTAAATCTAGAACAGACACAACATCCAGCCTCGTAAGTTCATTTTTTATTTTTTTTAGCACCTCGTCTTACTACCGTTTCGGGGTTTACGTCAATGGCTTTATGGACGAGAAAGGTTATATTTATAATAAATGTACGCGCATTAGCGTGGAGGAGGGATTGTAACTAATTTTGGAGAAAAAACCCTCCCTACATCCGACCGAGAGTGGAACTTCGATATCCCCGTCATCGGCAGTCTAGTTTACTAGGATAGTAGCGCCTTAGACCATGCGGCCACTGAAGCGAGTCTCGACCGTTAATTATTCACTATGAAATACAAATATTTTGACCATGCCAGGAATAGAACCTGGGACCCTTAGCTTAGTTGATATAAATGAGCTAAATTGTCGGACTAAAGTAGAACCAGTAGTTCCTACCTACTCTGCTTTATCTCGTCTAGCTCAACATCAGACGAAACCGTACCACATATAAACCAAACCTACCCCATCAAAGATGTCATGGAGAGCTAGGGTCATCAACAGTCCCTCCCAGAAGTCGGTTACGTAATGGTCATAATGTCAGTAACATCAAGGTACCACAGCCTTTTATAAAGGAGCTGCAGTTATTCTACGGAATTATCGCGTGGCGGAGAAGCTCGGTGCAACAACCGCACATCTCAATGAATCAAAAAGAAGCTAGATAAAATTGCACGCGAGAGCTGTAAAAATATACCGTTTATAATTCAAATTATAGATTACTTTTTTACTTCTTAATATAAAAAAGTGTAATCATAAAAATATTGAACTTTATGATTAATTATGATGATTATGATGAATCTCTATGTTTTATGTGACCCCGAACCCCCCAAAAGTTATTTTTAGAATAATCTGTCTGTCACTGGCCACAGAACTTAAACGGTTTAATGGATTCTGTTCAAATTTGATATTTAGATTTTATAGGGATATACCTCGGAACTTTTTTTCTTACCCTGGCCATCAAATTAGTGAGTGATTTATTTTTAATTCTACATCTTTCGAAAATGGTTCTAACGATTTTGTTTAAAATATTCATCTAGAATTTGTTTTACACGACAAAAAAAACACCGAATGCTGATTTTTGAGGTAAAAATTATTTATAGGTGATTTTCTGATGATTAATATTTATTCTAACTATTCTAAAAATGGCTCTAATAGTTTGTTTTTAAATGGATATTTGAGAGCAGCTGTTGATATCCCAAATAACATTTTTTTTATATTTTGGGGATATTAGTTCACTGAAGAGGGATTTTTTTAATTTTGAATATTTTTAAAAGTATCTATGTCAATTTTTTTCAGAGTGGTTTTTTTTAGTTCGTTTACAGTGTGGTTGGAATTCATGAGGAAAATAAACGATTTGCTAACAAGATCTCTTCTTTTATTTTCCAATTTATTCCATTAAGGAGAAAAATACATCTTTTAAGTAATCCGACTACATTTTAGTTCCTTTTCTACAGTCAAATAGATACTGGAAGAACATTATCTAACAGCTAGAAAATGTACTAAATCTACTTTCACATATTCTTATGACAGGGAGACCGGGGTTCGAATCTTGGTTGGGTGTACTGAGGTTGATTTCACTAAAAAGTTTTCCACTTCCCCTACACGTAAATGTGGTTACTCTTCTTCTAAATCAACCTTCCTCATCCATAATACATTAGCTTATTTATTACATATGCGTATAATCTAAACGTGTTGTAATACCCGATGTTAAAAGATATGTATGGGCCTATATATAGGCTACTTATGTCAAGTCACTTTTGACAGTTGTTTTATATTTTGGTTTAAAAAATATATATTTGCATTTGGTACAAGTTTATTCCAACCAAAGTCCTACTAGAGTAAAATACCCGAACTGGTGGACATGCCTACTAAAATATCAGGAGGCTCGTCTGGTAGGGTTTGTCGGTGACGTAGAGACCGGGATTTGAATATCGACCAGGTATACTGACGGCTGTTTTCCTTTTAAAGAAAAAGTTTGTATTTCCTACCCTCTTCTTCCACACAAATGCGGGTACAGTCCCTTTGAATCATACCGAGTATTTTCTAAGATTGACCGTGGGGTTGGTCTGCTCTTGCACGGTTACCTTCTAAACGGAATTTCCTTCCCTTGACCGGCTGACGTCAAAGCACCACATTCATCGTATATGTTTCGTTTTCAAACGCTTTCCCGTGCTCTCTACCGTCATTTCAGACTACCATTAGGACCTTTGAGGGGGAGGGGGCGTATTCCAAGCCTTCAAAGCAACGACAGTAGCGCATTCCCTCTTTGAAGACTTTTGTCTGAATTGTTGGCAGTTGGGCATTCCTCAACTTACATGGACTAGATGCAGGCTCAGTATTAGCTAGATAAACTGATATCTCACTTTGGTAGATCTAGCTGAAATATAGCGTCAGGATTTGTCGAATATAATATCAACACATTCTGTAGTTAAATATTTTTGTTTATAGTTCACTTTTGGTAATGAGGGTTATTTAAGGTGGTAGTTACGAGATAAGGCCAGTATTTTTTGCAGTTTTTGTATCAAAACATTTGTTTTTCCAAAAATAACTGAAGTTGTGCTTCAATAGTTATGTTTAGTTTAATTTTCTACGCATTTTGATATCAACAGTTCTTAAATATTTGCCATGAACATAGTGAAATTTGGTGAAAAACCTTTTAATTGAAGAGATGCCCTTGGCAAATATCCACGAACAGTCGAGGTTACTATTTGAAGAAAGATCGCAATATCGCCTGATAGTTTGACTTACCTTTGAAGACGTAAGCCATAGTTCAAATATTATAAAATAAATTTGTTAGTGTGATAACTAAAGTTTCATATAAAATAACACGCATTGGTGGGCACGTGGATTAAGGCGTCAACTACATCTTGTTTTGGTTTGTCATTGGCGGGAATGTTGGAGCTTGAATATTTAGGCTGTGTTCACACTCAACCTCCACGCAAATTCGGGTACATTTTCTCCGGATAGCCAGTATGTTTAACAATATGTGGTGTAGAAACCAAATATATAAACAATTACTGGAAAATATTTTAAGCTTTTACCAAAGTTGTTAATATTATTTATGCATGTTTATATCTAAGGTGTCTGTCTGTCTCTCCAAGGTTCCTCCTCTCACTTTTTGATATTGTAAAGAGCTAAAATTTGGTATGGATGCTATAGAGCCTGCCTTCCTTATGAGAAAAATCTTAAATTTCAGAAATACAAGATGGTGGATGAAACGTACTTATAAAGTCCTGGAGAGTTAAAATTCTCTATGATTCATAAAGCATGCCATATTTATGTAAAAAATTCGAAACTTGAAAAATACAAGATGGCGGGTACGATATGGTGGTCTCAACGTACAAATTGAGTATTTTTCTTACAACCGATAACCTGTCTGGGCCATGGACGCAAACCACGCTACCTGCCGTTAAGAAGAATCTAAAAATAGATTAAAACAACGGGAAACAGACTTTGCAAGAAATCCGAAACCTGTCGGAGATTGGCCTAGCCCCTACTATATTATAGTTCGGTTGTTTTATCAACAGTGGTGGATAAAATGTACACACAAGCTTTTAAATGTGACACAATATACTATTTTGGAATAAAGAATTCACAAACCGAACGCTATATTTTGTTAGCACCGCGTCTTATTACCCGTTCGGTCTATACGACTATGTACGAATTATACTAATTTGTTATGAATGAGGAGGTTTAATTTATTAAGAAGCGCACCAGCATTTCTATGGAGGGAGAGTGTAAAACCGTTTAGGATAAACTACCCTCAATGCACCCGACCGGGATATCTCCCCGTGACCAGCAGTCCAGTCTATTGCGAGAGTGATGCCTTAGACCATACGACCACGAAAGTGGGTTCTATAAGTTGTAATATATACTTATGAATATTATAATATTCTGCTCTCTAAAATACCTACAGTAGCCCCATGACTTCTTTGGTGCTGACTGACAGCTGCTAAACATATGTTTTTGCAGATCATTTGGTTCGGCTTAGGGATACATAATTTGGTATGGTAACTTTTCAAAGCCATCAGTTGTCAGTCAGCACCAAAGAAGCCATGGGGCTACTGTAGTTTGAATTTAGAAATGTTAAAAAATGCATGAGAAAACGATATTCCGCTCACCATCATAAACACAAAAGTTAAGCTTAAGTTTTTGCTCTTCACTGTGTTTTTATCATCTTTTCACATCACACGTTTGTCCATCTTTAGGACGTTTTTTTAACGCTCTTCCTCGTTCGCTATTTTACAACTTGGTAGTGAAACTTCCCTCCGCTAGGTATATATATATATATATATATTTTTTTTAATGGCGTGTTTGATGGTGTCGCCACCTGTACGGGGGCGGTGGAAAGTGCGTTGCACACCCCCTTCCTCCCCAACCTGCCCCATCCGAAACAATCTCTTAACAAGGGTGATTAGTGAGAGGAAGGCGTGTACGAGGGTAACGTAACACCTGTCTTCCAGGATGTACTTTTTTTGTTCGTTAAGGTTCAGATTTGGAAAAAAGCTTCTCTCAAAAGAACGTAATTTATTAGTTGTATTGATAATTACATTAAAGGCGTATTTCACCTATTTAAAAATAATCCTCCACAGCATCTTAACTACCCGTCAGGTTTATGCGCAAATATATAAATTAAGGTATTTAGAATAAGAAAGGTACAATTTGAGAAAATGAATGCATGAGCATCTAGGGAGGGTCAAAATGCACCAAAAAAATCCCTCTAAATACACAGAACCGGGACGCTTATCCTAAACTTAGCGTCAACGGCAAATTAAACTAAATTAGCTTGAAATTTGGACTCGGTGCCCACTTGGACAGCTTTGAATTTCTTATTTATACTCTAAAAACGCACCTTAAATTACAGTGACTCACATCGTTGGGCACGCAGACCAGGCCTAAACGGGAAACTGGTCTAATCGGTACTCGAATCCGGGTTGGGTTTACTGAAAGTGATTTTTCTCCTAAATGGTTTCGTACTCCCACTCCAAATAAATGCGGACAAACTTCCTCTACGTTCTACCTTTATCGCCCCTGACTCGTCAGTGTAGTTAAACTCGAGTATCCGAGTGGATAATTAGACGTGGTGAGGTAAAAGGAAAGTTTGTAATTTTAATTATAGCCGGACTATCTATTCCAATAAATACAAGTATTTGCTTTTCACTCGGGATGTTTCTTACTATCTTAAAATTAACATTGTAACGAAAATCTCTTGTCCATAACAATGCCAATAAATAATATATCCTCTGTTTGAATATAACATTCAAAATTTTGTGAAAACTATATACAATATTTAATAGATACATATGTGTAGAGTTTAGGTAGTGTTTTTAAATTAAAAGAAAACACTATAACCCTTTTTTTATACAACATATTTTACTACCTGCTCGTGCTTTCTGCATTTAATTAAACCAGTAGATTAGGGATGATTAAGGTATAATCGAAAGAATATGCACCTTCAAAAATGTGTATGGGAGTGGGGGGTGGAGTGTAAGAAACTAATTAAGGAATAACACTTCAACACACCCATCCTGGATTTGAACTCTGACCTCCTCCTTCATTGGAAAATTATATTAGCTTGACGTTTAATTTGTTTGCCCACTTATTATTAGCTTCTTTTTTTACTCGTCTAAAACCTTACAGATTAAAAAAAAAAGTTGTAAATAATATTTATGTGCTGGGTTCTAATATCGAACATTTTGATAAATATACTGTACACTCCGTTCACCTTGAAAGGTAGTAAGTCTTTCCCAGACATATTACAAGCTACGCTATAGTATAAACATGTAAGGTAAGCTTGTTACCTTTCAGGCTAAACGTAGGGTACATATTTAATGAGTAGGCCTATCGAACTTGTAAAGGTCTAAGAGGCAGATATTAACATTATAATTAATTATGGATTAAATATCAGAGCTATCATATTTGTAGGTTACGGTTATAGCTGCATCTCAATATATTCTTTAAATTGAAAAATGACACCGGAATCGAACCCAGGACCTTTGGTTTAGTACGCCAATCCTCTAACCACTGAGCTATCCAAGAGTCATCCCGTCTTCTGGGTCATTTTTCAATTGAAAGAATATAATACTTAGATGCGACTTTGAACATAATTAACAAATATAATAGCTTTGTTATTAATCCATCGTTACATGCGCATTCGTACAGTTGTCATTGTCCTATTGGCAGCTTAAAGCCTTACCGAGTCGACAATGGCTGCGTTATTTGATAGGTCGTGATCTTAATAGATGATTCATATGTATCTAACAATTTCCACACGTCCATCACAGAATCTGCCTTAAAATATGAGTGAAGAATGACCCTGAGAACGGGACATTCCTGGATAGCTCAGATGTTAGAGCATTGGCGTAATAATCTAAAGGTCCTGGGTTCGATTCCCGTGCCCAGGTATCATTCTTCAATTTAAATGTTAATTTATAATTAAATACATATAAATATAGATTATTCATAACGTAAGAGCACCCTTTAAAATATAGTTGGGTTTTGCGGTCATTGGGGCTAGCGGCTGATAGAGATGTGATAATGGGTTTTGCGTCTAGAGTCTAGACCCTACCCGTACCCTATTACCTACATGCATAGGACTAAATTTTGTAGAGTAGTTTAGGTTAGGTTAAGTTAGGATGTGCACACGGCAATGTCATTAGTGGCCGCAAACCCCAAGAATAAACTCTGTCTGCAAACCCTAATTCCACGAGTCCCGTGGAGCCTTGGATTCTTTACTATCTAGATAAGCTCACTGGTAAATACAGGGGCAACCTGCGTTGGTGGATACGCGGCTCGAATGTCAAGTTCATTTAGTCTGGATGCAGGTAACGGGGAGGTCAGGGTTCTAATCTTGACCAGGGGAACCAAGAACCAAGAATAGATCTTCCTAGATAATTTCCCACTTTCCTTCGACGCAAACGCAGCTATATTTCATCTAAGCTTTACCTTTCTCATCTCTACTATATATATATTTAGCACCGCGTCTTCTTAACCGTTCGGGTTATAAATTTAGGTATCAATTACGCTAATGGATTTAGTAATTAGTAAGGTTATATTTATAAGAAGTGTACCCACATTTACGTTGAGAGAGAGTGGAAAACTATTTTGGAACAACCCCTCTCAGTACATCCGACCGAGATTCGAACCTCTATTTCTCCGTCATCGGCAGTTTAGTCTACTGCGAGAGTAGCGCATTAAACTATGAGGTCACCGAAGCGGGTCCTCTACAGTTTACAGCGTTAGCGTAATTAATACATGTCTATATACAACTCGAACAAGCAGTGAGAAGTGGTGGGTGGGGGGTTCAGGTTCTTGCTCTCTGTGAGCCTATTGTACTCAAACTAGCAGGGGTATCCAGAACTTAAGACTACGTAAATTACGCACCTTTCTTTTCCAACTAATCCCACTTCTACAATCAAGATCATCTATCTGAACATAAGCGCGAGTAAAAAGCTTTTTTTCTTTTATAACGAAACAATTTTTGAAATAATATGGTTTGGGTATATCTTGCTAAACGACCATTAAAATGTTTTAAGGTTTAGAAATAATTATTTTATTTTATTCGGCTTGGAGCCCACTTTAAAATCGCGTGCACTTGTCTAAAGTTACGCTAATCATGGTACCCCCTTGATATCTAGGACGCAGCCTAGCACACATAATTGTCTGAGTAGTTGCCTATCTGACCTACCTAACGGCGCTCGCTCTTTTGAGCACCAATATTAGACACGCTGGGTTCTTTTTATCTGCTAGTACATAAATATCCTTGGGCATAACTAACAAATTGTAGAACAACCAAGATTGACGTAAAGTTACCATATGAATACATAAAAATAGAAACAGTATATTTTCGAATGCTCAAATAAGCTGTATTCATGGTATATAGTTCTTGGTTATTTTAAACTTCTAATATTAATTTTGTGTGTGAATAGTCTCTAACAGTTAACCTAAAGTATCATTAATATACCTTATGTGAAACTACTCGTCATTTAATCAGAGCCTCTCACAGGAGTACTAACTACCAAGTTAAATATGGTGGTCATATTACTCCGCCCACTTAAAACATATTTTATATTATTCATTGTATTATTTGTCTCCTCAAAAGTATAAGTGTAGACTTATAAATCACACAATAGGTTTAGTACCCGCTGAGCCGGCCATTGCAGTCTAAGGCGTCTCAATATACTGCTGGTGATGAAGAGGACGGAGTTCAAAGCGTGGATCGATGCAATAAGGGTAGTTTTCAACACGTGATTTATGTTAGAGGTTTTTTTCCACCCCCGGCCCTCGCTAATGCGGATTCATTAAGGCCCAATCCTACAATGTAATGTTATTCTGTTCGTTAGGGTTTAACATGAGGTTAAGTGATAACAACCACTACTTTTGATTTTACAATGTTTGGTTAGCGCTAACGTCCATGTAAAAGTGCTGGTAAAGTTAACGCGAGGTTTACCTCCCGGTTAGCAAACATAACGTCCACATTAACAATGGTAAACACTCCGCCATATTGTTTTCAAGGCAATTATTACTATTAAAGTAATGTTACATTTATTTATATTATGAAATGGGTGATTTATTTATCATACTCAAAATGAGTGATTTATTGTTTGATTACGATGACTTTGAAAATGAGTTAAAAGTTTCTAAGGAACCCAAGACTTCGAAGACCGAAGAGATACTTGGAACTAAAGAATTTCCTGGAATTTTATAACGAGGAAGATATTTTTTTTTATCTTTTCGTTTAGACAAAAATAAAGTTTTAGAAATTATTGAAGTGATTGAACACCAATTATAATTGTTTGTTTATATCTATCTATTAATCCACTTAGCAACATTTACTCTTCTTTTCTAACATTTAAACTTCGTGTTTATGATTTTCAACAGACATTTTAGCAGACAAATATACGATAAGAGATAGCAGATAACCTTACCTGCATGACAGTTCCATAGACGTTGTAATGACTTTCTTATATTCTCTATGGTAAAATTAAGCCAATCAAAAGTTTTGAAACAAATCTAGAACTCCGAGAAAGATAACGATAAGTACTAATGGAAGGCACCTGTTAGTAATTTGACTAGCACATACAAATAGTATTGTAGAACACAACACCAAGTTTAACCAACAGTTAGACTTTACGAACAGTTAAGTTACGAGGACTCTGACGAGACATTGTAAAATTGAAGCTAAAAGTCATTTATTTATTTGAGGTATTTAACGTGTACTTTCTGAACCGACTGATAATATAAAAACATGAGAATTTCTATGAGCGAGAGTGAAAGGTAGGCTGGGTTTGAACCGCAGAACATCGGATCCTGAGGTGAACATTTTGCCACAAGACCACTGAGGTTGAACATTAATTAGTTATAACCCTGCTGTTAAACTTAAAAAAAAAGTTTATTTTGTTCTTTATTGAATGGCTCATTCACCTTTTTCAAGTAAAATGCTAATTACTATGATATTATGTTTTGATATAAATGTCAAATAATATAAAACAATATTAATTTATTTTCTAAACGTTGTATATTCTACAAATTAAAAATCTATAATAGCTTATATTTGGTAAATTACAATTAATTTTGCATGTTAATGTATCAGCCCAAACATCCATATAATTTTGTTTGTATGGTATAGTGTACTAAAACCCGTCAAGTAATATCCACAAATTTTACGTTGATGGGCTAGGGATGAGAAAGGGTGCATCTTAGAGAATATGCACCTGGAATTGCGTGTAAGAAAAGTGGGAAACCATTTGGTAAAAAAAAAAAAAATCATTACACCCAACTTACCACTACGTTCCCAGCTAACTGGAACAAACGAAACTGATACCTCAGTCCGCATGACCACCTGTAATTTTAGATACATGTTTCACCGTATTGAGTCTTCTTTACTTTCCCAAACATGGCCGTGAACTGACTGACCTTACTGCCAAATGTGGGAGCGGCTCTGATAGAGGGAAGAGATAAAAAGTGCGTCAAGATTGTGCTAAATTGACTTTAATAACGTAGGAAAGAAAGTTTTAAGCTCTAACAGTTTTTAAAACGGATAAAATTGTTACTGATACATTTTTACTTNGCTTGAGTTGTAGTTACATTCAAAAGAAATTAAAAGAGTCAAAAAAAGTTGAACATTTTGATGCGCATTTTTTTAAAATGAAAGCTTACTTCAAACACAACATTGTTTTGACAGTGGATTTAGAAACAAGCTTATCCTAAGGCAGTACAAATAACCCTATGAAAATACAAGGTGTATGTGAAGCTTCAAAAACTTCGACTTCATTTTGTATAATCTTCAATTTGACAGCTAAATTACAGTCCGACACTTACGAAGCTTCGCCAATAAAAAATAAAATATTTCAAGTTAAGATGCACTCTTATGTTTAATTTTTATCATTTTGTGCTGTTATATACGTCACATATGACATAAACAAAAATTTAATATAATAATTAAATTACCTGTTGTTATAATATAAAAACTTATCATATTGGGACGGAATATGTCCATCATGATCGCAATATAACATTTTGTAAATTATGTTTAGTAGCTAAAGTTATACAACCATGCTATGCATAATATTTTTCCAATATTTTTTTTTATATCCGAACTTCGATTCAACCTCAGAAATATTAATTTAATCCATTCGCGTTTTGAGTTGAAAAAGTGGGTTTCTAGCAACACCTAATAAATATATTTTCAGGGAATATACATTTACTATGATAGCTTCCCTTCATTCCTCTCAACCTTTATTGGTTGTGCGCACCAAGTCTCCTCATCGTCGGTTTTCTTTCCACTGTCTTCGTTGAATGTCGAACTTCCGGGTGTGGGCAGAAATTAAATTCCAAACTTGTCCGCAAGGTTCGAGTTCCCAAGGTGCAGTAAAAGAGAACGCAAGTGTTTTTACAGTTTTTATAGAAATGAAATTCTTTGGCCAAAATATATCAAATATTTCTACAGTAGCAACATAGAGTTTAGTTTTCTGCACATGCTAATATCAACAGATCTTGAATATATGTCAAGGGTGTCCTGGAATTTTTACAACACTTTTTAAATAAGGAGAACATTTTTCGACAAAATTCCAGGACCCTTTTGACAGATACTCAAGATCTGTTTATATTAGCATGTGCAGAAAACTAAACTCAACGTTGCTACTGGAGAAGTATTTGAATTATTTTGTCCAAAGAATTTCATTTCTATAAAAAAAATTAAAGTTACTCGCGCTTCCTTCTGTCCCACCTTAAGGGACTTTTCATTTACAACAGTTGCCACAACTATTTTGTTGTGCGGGTTTGGTACTAATCGGTTCAAACTTTGTTCACGTCTACTTGTTCTTAGCTTCACAAGCGTGAAAAAAAAACACTTCAAAATTGATCATATTAATAACTAAGCTATATCTGTCATTAATTTTCAAAATTATATGAATGTTTTAAAAGTTACTACTATCATCACAACACTACCATCCATTTTATTAGTATCATGGTCCTATATATATTTTATCATTTGAAATGAATACTTATACATTTTTGGTTAGATTTATCTTCTACTCAAACTTCATACAGTACTTCATATTTACTATTTATGGTAGTATGTGCTTGCTTATCTTTTTTTTAAGTAGAATAAAGACTCATAGTCAAATTATTTATAACTGGAAAGAACCTTCAACTTCTTTCACTATAGCCTTTTATTTCCCCGTTTTGTTTTAGTTTACAGATTATCAATATTTTATAAATAATTCATTAAAGTTTACCAAAAAATTACCTAATATAAAATTGTCTAACATCTTATGTGTCCAATTTTTTTATAAATGTATAAAATTATCTATTACAAAATCTTTGAACATATTTGCTTTTGTCCAGAACTCTATATAAACCTGTAAATCAAATTTGGACAAACGTAAAGATAATATATTACATTAACAACTCTTATAGAGGAGGGAGAAATTTAGAGTAAATGTATCTTCATTTTCGTGGGGGAAGAGTGGTAAACCATTTATGGATAACCACCCCAGTACACCAGACTGTGATTCGAACCCCGATATTTCCGTCACTGGCAAACCAGTACAACGTGAGAATGACGCGTTAGACAATACGACCATCAATGCGGGTTTTTTTAATCAATTTTTATCACCGCGTTTTACCACCAGTTCAGGTTATACGAATATATGATAATTACGCTGATGGGGTAGTGATGAGGAAGGAAGAATTTTAGAGGTAATTTACTCCCATTTACGTGGAAAGAGCGTGCTAAGCCATCTCACCCTTAGTAGACCCGACCGGGTCTTGAATCCCGATACCTACATCATCAGAAGGCCAGTCTAAGATGAAAGTGACGCCTTATACTATTAGGTCACTGAAGTGGGTTTATCAATTTATTAAATAATCAAGTAGATAGGGATCGGTGTAATTTTAGGCTACTGCCCTAAGCTAAACTAATGTGTAAGTCTTGAGATGTTATAATGTATATATGCTTAGAAAGTCTATGTATATAAAGACAACTTTAAAAAAAAATGTAGGTAGTTTACATTTTTTAATACGCTCTGTGCTGTCCTAGTTAGCATTTCGAAGAGTCAGACGTCATATAAAAAGGAATGGGGCAAAGGTATCGTTAATCATGAGACGCTGAGAGAAGCAAGACCCCGGTGTCGGTCGATACCACCCTCCCTAGCACCCTGGTCCCCCTCTACCGCTTCCCCCTCCCCCTGTTAGTTTCAGTATCATTGCAGTTTCTACCCCTTTTTTTCCGTCTCTCTCTCTCTTTCTCGAGCTTTTATAATTGAATAGCACATCGACCAGTTACGTACGCTCTAGCCCTAACTTTCCCTCATATGACCAGCTGTAGTTTAAAGTCAGCTGTTCCCATAAGAACTGCCCGTAGATCTAAACGAATTCTTGAACTATTATCATTATTATTTGAGTTATTAAACCTGGACCTTCCAAACCGAGTGATTATACCAGCACACAAGAGTTTCTATGAGCGAGAGCAAAAAGGGCCAAACCATTTTTCGAAAGGTATTTCCACATACCTTCTAGGGTTCTTTTACACGCCACAGTCGGCTTGGGACCAACGGCTCTACTTCCCCTCTGAAAGAAGCTGTGCTACGGATTTTTATCGCTATAGAATAATCCTCGACCCCGGCAGGGTTTGAATTTATGAACATTGGGTCCTGAGGCGAGCACTTTACCCCAAGACCACAGGTCGAAAAATCTTGAATCAAAAGCCACTATGTATTTGCAAACTATTGATATAATTATTTATTTTGTGTATTTGTGTCCGTTCGCTATATTTTATTTTATTATCTCTTTCATTAAAAACAAAGACTTTTCACGGCCAAATCTAAGGAGTAAGCATTTGTAAGGCTGTTTAGAAACGGTCAAAAGCCATTACAAAGAAACCACCCTTATTTCATCACTATTCCACTCTACCTCCACGCAAATGCGGGTTCACTTCCTCTAATTTCAACCTTCCCAATTCCTAATCCAATAGCGTAATTAGTACTTAAAGCGTATAACCCGAATGGGTAGTAAGACGCGGTGCTAAATATAAAATTCATCACTATTCATTAGACGTACAGTATCCCCATGGCTTCTTTGGTTATGACTGACAGTTCACAGCTGACAGCTGACAGTCAACATTTAGGTATGTACCTAAATTTTGACTGTCAGAAGTGACAGCTGCTAAACACATGTTTTTGCGGATCATATGGTTCGGTGTAAGGATACATAATTTGGTCTGGTAACATTTCAAAGCCGTCACTGTCAGCTGTGAGCTGTCAGTCAGCACCAAAGAAGCCATGGGGCTACTATAAGTCTTAACTACGACCTGAAACTATCAATTTTGGAAGATATTTTTAATACCAAGCGCTTAGAGTGGCCACATGGTCTAAGGTGACACACTAGTGTTAGACAAGACTTCTGATGACAGGGAGATCGGAGCTATAATTACTGTCGGGTGTACTGAGGGCGTTTCCCTAAGCGAATGCAGGTGCACTTAATCTACTTTCAACCTTCTTCATACATAGCTCAATAGAGTAATTAGTAAATATGCTTATTACCTAAACAGATAGTAAGACGGGGTGCTAAAATAAGTATCAATAACTATCAAATATTACCCATACACTAGTGAAATGTTGAACACGCAAAAAGAGTAAGTTGATATTTTATAAAAGGTATTTCATGTGAACATTGGATTGTATTTGCGGTTGAAGACGAAAGGAACATCTGATTAAAGTGACAGGTTTTATTCTCATAAACCAATCTTTTTTTTTTTTGAGCGCAACGTCCTACTCACCGTTTGAGTTGTACGTTTATGTACTAATTACTCTAATGGTTTGAAAGAATAGGAAGCTTATATTATTATATGTACCAATCTTTGCGTGGAGAGAGCGGAAAACCATTTTATAAAAACCACCCTCAGTACATTCGACCGAGATTCGAACCTCGATATCCCCGCAATCGGCAGTCTAGTCTACTGCAAGAGTAGCGCGTTAGACCATGCGGCTACCGAAGCGGGTCATTTAAATTTAATCTTTGATAAAAGCATGTAAGAAAATAATGAAGTTGTATTCATATGAGGGTCTTCATAATAATATTCGTGGGAGTTCACTGCGGGAGTGTGGCTCAATATTTAAAATCGTATAAGGACTCTTTGGCAAAGAAAATAAAAGTTTAGTCACACCTGTTGAAGGGAATACATATTGACCTGCCAAAACCCCTAACGAAATATAAATATAATTATAAATTGATATTCTAAACACTTCAAACAATTAAGAGAAAGAATGCTTGATGCTTCAGAAAATAGTTTTGAATTTCATTTGAAAAAGACATTAGAGCCACTAATGCTAGATTCATTTACATTTTTTTTTCCCCCGGCTTTAGATAATTTAGAATCAAGACAACAATGCAATAAACATTCAAAATATTTTCTTACTGCTTGAAAAAATAGTCCTCGTGTTGTAGGTGTCTGCTGTCCTAGAGGTCCCGGGTTCGATTCCCGGTTGATAATCTCTCGAGAGGGGAACAATTTCCATGGTTACCAGGATTTGGTTAATTAAGTTTAATTTTGATTAAAACCTTCATTGGCTTTACCTCATCACTACTATCCCCTCATTTCATCTCATCGGGATATTGAAAGAGCCTTCACGGAAAGGATGTACGATTGTACTTTTGTGCGTTCCCTGGGCAACGGTACATTAGTACTGGATAATCTTTCCGCATACTGAGATGCAGATTGAAGTAGCCCAACACGCCATTACTATTATTACTATTGCTAGAAAAAACTATCAACCCAGTCGCTATTTGATTATTTTAGCCGTCATTTCTACTACGAAAAAAAAAAGCTTGGTATAGCGGAGTGGAAAATTCTAAGTTGGGAACACTGGAATGGAGGTATCGAATTCCTTTAGATCTCCTAACAACGTCAGGTCCACGACGGACAAATGAAACTGTACAGCAGACCGGCCCTCCTCGATGACGAGGATGCGGAACGGAACGTCTGAACCCGACGATAACGCGAGTCGATGTGATCTCATTTCACGGCCTCTTGGACGTCAAAAGACATTACCGTATCCTCTGGGAGTTCCTGGGTCGTCCCGTTTTAGCAGCGCTGCCTACTATTATCATAACCAGCATGGCTCGCGTTGTATTGCTCTATGGTCGGCAACAGACTGGTCGTGCGATAATCCCTCCCTCTGTCGTTAAGAGGGAGAAGGGGGGTTACATCATACCGGTTTCATATTTGTGTGTCCCCCATAACCGTATTATCAGGTTAATCCTTTTATCTTTCATTGGTACGTTTATTACCGAGGCTACCCGCGCTGGTGTGGCACGTGGAATTTTATCAAAATCGGCAAAACAAAATTTTACTATAAAACTAATACATTTTATGTTTATTTCTTTAGGTAGAATATACTGTAGATTTATATGATCATATTTACGAATAATTTTTTATAGTAAGTGATTATAAATTTTGTAAAATGATAAACGTTGACCAAACAGTGTTTGTACTAGATATAATGCGCACACAAATGGAAGCAACATTGTTAAAAAAAATTATTAAATCAAGGAAGCATTCAATATTTTTGGCCGTTAAAATCTAAAAAAAATAAACTTTTGGCAACATCACATGACATTTGTATGTATCTTCATCTTATTACCCATATTCCATCTATCTTATATATTAATAAAATGAAGAGTCTTTGTGTCTCTCATGAGTCTTGCGTAATATCCACCGCACACAGAGGTCTGAAATTTAAAAATTAATAGACCCTGTGCATGAACATGTGCATCTTGAAGCCAAAATTTTAATATTTGGATTTGATTTTTTTAAATCAAATAAAAATTGGTTCGGAAGAAATTTGTTTTTCTGTTTGTTTGAAGCAATCCATTGCTAGAATGTAATAAAGTTAAACACCGGTAGTCCTAAATACAAAACTTTACAGAAGCAGACTCATAAAATAACTTTAATTACTATCGTAGCCATTCATAACACAACGGTAAAGACACGTCAGAAATGAACTTTAAGAATCATCTTGACACCTAGTTCTATTGATAGTACACCTGATTACAGAGTTAAGGGTCTTGGGTTCAATACGTATCATGGCCGAAACTTTTGTTATTGGTTAAATTAGGGCTTTCCTTTTCCTATATATGAATTTAACAGCCAGATGCTGGGTGTTTTCTATCCTAGAATAAAGCTAGTTTGTAATTCATGCTGATATGATCAGTTGGTTCAGAAATTGCGCGTTAATTATCTCAAGTAAAAAATAAATATAAACGTATATATTTGTTGTAAATATTGAATATTTTTCCTCCTGTATCATTTGTACTATTTCTTAGTTATTGATAATATTTACCAGAAATTACATCTACAGGTCACATTATTTGACTTATGAATAAAAAAAAAGTAGTTTTAGTAAATTTTACAACGCTCACAAACCGTTCTATGGTGATAACTCTATGGTGTGCGACTGCAATCAAGATATACCGACCGACCGAGCGGATAGAGGGTGTCATGTGGTCAGCACAACGCGTCCTCCAACCGTTAATCATAGTTTTATAAACCGAAGCTGCTACTTATTTATTCAAATAGTTAATTTGTCCTCATACCATGATTTTGGTTGAAAAACCAGTTTAGAAAATGCAAATGTATCTCTTTGTGGCCAACAGTGATAATATTTTACTATATTATTTGTGTAATTTGGTTGTATTGAAAATATATATCTAAAAGAACAGCTGCAGAAAACACTACTTGATGTATGAATACATTAAAATTCAAGGCCGTGGCCAGCCAATAATTTCAGGGGTTGGGGGGGGGGCACATCCCCCAATCGCTGGAAGCTAGAAAAAATACTAAATTATAAACAGTTCTAGAAGCTCACTGAAGTGTATTTTTTTCATGGTAAAATAACCCCTTAGCTGCCGAAGGCTTGGAAAATTTCTAAATATTAAACACTTTTTGAAGGCCTGTGAAGTGTTTTTTTTATGGTAAAATAACCCTCAAGATGCCGATGGCTAGGAAAATTTCTAAATATTAAACACCTCTAGAAGCTCTCTGAAGTGCTTTTTATGGTAACATAGACCCCTAATTTGTATTTGTATCTTAATTTTGATATTGTTTGAACCATAAATGAATCCATATATATTTTGTTCATAAAATTTCGCGGTGGGTTTGAACCTCCAACCACCCCTGCCCCCCCCCCCTACCAGCTACGACCTTGTTAAAGTTGTTTTAGTAGCTTTAGTAAGACGACAGACCTAGCAAGCTGGCTGTGGGAAATATATGGTTTGAATAAAAGAACTGACCTATGTCACAGGATGGGAACAGTAATGGGTGTGAAATAGTTTTAGTAACTACCAGATACGGTTATTCGTACCAAAATAGTGATATATCTACTGTATTCTTAAAAGGTTTATCTCAAATTCCTTCACCTAATGAGAAATCAAACTTAATATCAATCACATGATTGAATTAACACACACAATAATTCCACCTCTTTCTTTTTCATTTTTAATGGATGCAATCGGCAAAAAAAAACTTAAAGAGGGATGAAAAGACCCTTTAAAAAAAAGTGGGGTGGGGAGTGAAAGACTTTGAAGAGAAAGAACGATTGAGTGAACGAACGATTAGTTTGCACACAAAGAATGTTCTTGATGTCGAGATGAATTGGGTGGGACTCTAGTTGAACGTGTGATTGAAGGGTGAGAGGGACACAGCTATGGGTGTAAAAGACGTGGGCGGGGGGAAGGAGGGTTGGTAAATGCCTCTGAAAGAGGGAATTGAAGAGATGCTATCTATACTCACACAGTTATAGCAAGAACCTTTAAGAAAATGAGACAAAATTAAAAATATTTAGAGAAGTCATGTAAAGAAGTTTATCTTATTTATCTTACAGGTATGTGTTCAACCCGAACGGATGGTAAGACGTGATACTAAAAAACACTGTTTCAATTGCTTACTGTGAAATAAGATTTAATAACTTTTTAAAATATTGGTTAAGTTCTTCTAAAGGCAATTTTATATGATACTTTTTTTTTTACATCTATTAATGTTTACAGCCAGTGGCGGATTTTATTCAAGCTATATATTTTACACTGCCGGCTTGATAGGTCTGTTGTAGTTTCATGCCACCTAACTTAAGACTAGGACAAGCACAACATCCAGTCCTCATCAGTTAATTCATCATTTTAAAAGGGTAACCCCACATTTTATCAATTATAGATTTTTCAGCCATTCCGGGGATTGAACCCGGGACCCTTAGCTCAGGAAACAGACACGCTACTGACTGAGCTAAGGCGTAGGATGAATATTTATCTAATAGAATAATAATGTATAGTAGTAAGAATAAAAACCTTATCTGACAGTTATAAAAAGTTCATAAATTGCTTTAATATATTATTCAGGCGTCAAGTCATTTAATCTTCAGCTGTAAATTTTGATAAATTATATCAATAACTATAAAATACAACTAATAATGTAGTAAACTGTTATCATTATTGACAGAAAAATGAAATTTGTGTATTTTTTCAAAGGTGCTTCCTTTCAGAATCGTACTATAGGTCGCTTGCTATGAAGAGCTTGCACTGGAACGATAACATTGTTTTTAGAGTTAAAAAACCACGCATTAATCAACTTTAAAAAAAACTAAGAGATGATTGTTGTTAATAAAATACTGCAAATTGTATCGGTTTTAGAACCGCGTGAAACCCACACCCGTGATCACGCGGATAAAGGTGTCAGTCTCGTCTTGTGTGCCGGTGACGGAAAGGTCGGGGTTTGAATCCCAGCTGTAATTATCGAGGCTGGTATTTCCTAAATGGTTTCTTCACTTTCAGTCCACGCAAATGTGGGTGCATTTACTTTAAATTCTATCTTCCTTATCTCCATCCCGTTTGTGTCAAATGTGTGTGTATAGCCGGATGGGCTGTAAGACGCGAGGCGAGGGGGAAATATATATTCGCACGCCAATCCATGTCCCTTTTGACAGGTGGTGTCACTTTGGACATTTTTAAGATAAACATCGTTTGTCAAATGGAGATTTTACTATGAATAACAAATTGCAATGGGCTTAAGATAATTATATCTCCTAAAGTTCTAGATTCGTATCCTGTGAATATATATAATTTTTAGTTACGTAAACTTTTTTTAAAAATAAAAATTAAATAGTGGTAATTATTATAGGCACTAAATTTATTTGTAATGATGATCCATCATATCTTGATTCTAGCTAAAAATCAGTAACTAGAAACCGAACCACTGGTGTATACCTTAGTGGAAGAAAAAAGCTCCATTTCACATTTTATATATATATCCATCTCTGCGAATCGAAATTGAAACCCTTTTATAAAATGTATCTGTAGTTGTTTTTTTCCCCCCTTGGTTGTAGCAATTATAATTTTTCATTAGGCTAGTTTTATAAATCCATTAAATGTGTATGTTACCTTGTTACGTGTGTCTATGCTCAGGTTGAAGTTAAAAAAAAAATGACAGGAATACGTAAACCCTTGACATGTGATGAACGATTAAAAAAAAGTGGAACAACAAAACTTATTTTTCGATAAAAATATATCATAATATTTTTCGTGTTTTAAAAAGAACAAATCAATTATGGTTCTTTTCTTTTTTTAAAAAAACAACTCTGAACGCTGGTTGGCTCTCACGCAGACAGGATGACATCCCATTACAGCTGTTCCACTCGCGCAATCACGTGATTTAGAGCCTATTGAAGTGAGCAGGGACTTGATTGGACGCATTCCAGATCTTCCCCCTGTATTCTTCGAGCTAGGCAACTTCACAGACTCACTTAAAGGCAAGGCAGGCCAGGTCTCTTAATTAAGACGAGCTCTAATTTGCTCGCTTTCTTTGTCAGCGCGTAAGAATGGGATCCATTCGTGATATTATGAGATAGTAGACAGAGAGATTAGCTGCTAGTATTGTAAAGATACTGATTCTGTTAAGCTTCTATATCCTGTTGCAAAAAAAACCCCTACACTTTCACTTTTTTAGTTATGTGCCGTAGTTTCCTATGTTTGGGTGTTCACGTATTAATGAAATGTAGGTACGCCTATAGTTGGCCCACCATCTTTTTATATCTCTCTACAAGCTCTAAAATTTACTAGACCTACTTTCATGTATTAATACGCCCATACCTTAGTCCTTACACATTGTACTATCTTTAAACTCTACTGGCGGATTAAGAAATATAAATGGAAATATATTTGTCTAGTTCAGAACAAACAAAATCCTTATCACAGATATGGTTACAATAAAAATCAGCAGCTTAATTATGTTAGTATTGAAAATACCCGCCTCGTTGGTGTAGTTAGCTAACGTGCAAGTTTAGTATTGAGTTAGACTGCTGAGAACGGGGAGATCGAGGTTCGAATCTCGCTCGGGTGAACTGCGGGTGGATTCACCTAAATGGTTTTCCACTCTACCTCCACGCAAATGCGGATTAACTTCCTCTATATTCAACCTTCCCAATTCCTAACCCATTAGAGTAATTAGTACTTAAGCGTACAACCCGAACGGTTAGTAAGACACGGTTCTAAATAAATAATAAATAAATAAAATATTGAAAATGAATCAAACCTAAACAAAAAACTATATTTTTTAATTTAATTAAAAATGTAGCAACCCGATTTGGTGGCCGCATGGTCTAAGGCGTCACCCTCGCAATAGACTAGCCTGCTAAAGAAGGGTAGATCAGGGTTCGACTCCCGGTTGGGTATTTTGAGGGTGGTTTTTCTTAAGTGGCTTTTTCACTCTTCCTCCACGGAAATACGAGTATATTTCCTCATAATTCAACCTTACTAATTCCTAAAACAATCAGTGTAATTAATACATATGGGTATAACCCAAACCGGTAGTAAGACGCGGTGCTAAAACAAATGCAGTAGTCAGTGCTGATAGATTGATGAGTGTGGTGAGCCCATATTCTGGTAATATAGGTTCAATTTTTAGCGGCTCAACTAAGTATAGATATATATACTAACATATAAATACATATACATTAAATTAAGCTCTGAATAAGTTTTTTTAAAGATACCAAACAAAACTAGTCCTTGTTATTATTATTAAAAACTTTTAAATGTCATTGGTTATTTTGTTAAAAGAAATATTTTTAATTTTATCAAAAGTAATTCAATAAAATGTTATATCTTATCGAAAATACTTAAAAAAAAACAGAAGAAAACAAACTTTGCAAT
>CABEEJ010000494.1:78073-89852 GCA_901482245.1 Timema douglasi | reverse complement strand
ATAATAATATTTAGCACCGCGTCTTACTACCCGTTCGGGTTATACGCTTTAAGTACTAATTACTCTAATGGATTAGGAATTGGGAAGGTTGAATTAGAGGAAGTGAACCCGCATGTGCGTGGAGGGAGAGTGGAAAACCATTTAGGACCCCCTCCCCCAGTTCACCCGACCGAGATTCGAACCTCGATCTCCCCGTCCTCAGCGGTCGAGCACGACACGACAAGCGCGTTAGCCAACTGCGCCACTGAGGTGGGTTCCATCATTAAAATTAGTCGTCTTTCCTAAAGTATTCACATAGTCAATGAACGCTTTTAATTTAACTTATCTATTTTCACGCTACCATTTCCCAGTGAACTTGATTACTTATTTCAATAACCAAATATAATTCGATAATTTAAATAGATGACAACATTTCTCCCTCTTTCGCGTCTTACTATTCTTCCAAGATATACGAATTCTTACACCTAAGAAATAAAGTAAAATTTAAAGGAATTTTAGCCACTTTAGAGTTCAAATACAATTTTGTAAAATAAATATTAGTATACGTCTTGGCCTAGATTCTAACCTCGACCTCCCTATCACCAGAAAAGAAGACGAGATAAGTCTGATGCATGCGGGTTTCAAAAATACACAATACTTTCTTGCGCGTTATGATTTTAAACCCCTTCTAACATAATTACAGACGAGGATGGATAAGTGCCTCTCCTTCTGAAATACGACTTATAAAACCCGGAGGACAAGCCATTAATCAATGGGACGACAGTTGACCTGACCTGGATAAAAGGCCCGGACCTTCTAGGTTCAAGGCTTCGCAGTGTTTACAGATCCTTTCATGTCCTTGGCCGTTCCAATGGGACCCCGAATCACCCCAGCCCCTTCGCCTAACTTTTTTTTGCCCTGGGTTGGCGCCAAACCCACCCCTCTCGTAGCCGTTTCCATGGCAACACCTTATTTCCCCTACCTCTTTATCATCCTTCAACACTCCATTCATACTTCACATCTTCTGTTAAAGTTTTTTATTTCTTATGTTTGTAATGTTTGCCTCAACTCTGTTTTTTATGCTTCTAAAGAATTGACACATAATACAATCCAAACTGTTTATTATGTTACTACTATTTAGTATGCATGTGTATGTGTGTGTGTGTGTGTGTTTGTTGATGCATAATCTACCAAGGACAAATTTTTATTTTTATTTTGAAAGACAAATAACTTTGTAATTTATTGTTCATATCTATCTTAGTTTGGTTTATTATAAACCAAAGAAAGAGTTTGAAAAAATAAGATCATTATAATCCCAGTTATTATTATTTCTTCCGACTTTACTCGCCATTATTATATCATCAATTTCAATAATATTTATCATAAGATATAAAACGTCAGATTAAAAATAATGAGTATTTTAGAAAAAATCACTCAAAATAATTCATCTTTGTGACTAAAATGTTTATTAAATTGTTCAACAACTCGTCATTTCAGAGAATTCGTCTACGTTCTTACCGTCTAGCTCATGGTCGAAAATGACGGATTAAATAACGATTCTGGTGATATCTCCTCGTAGATAGAAGTATTGTGATTGTTAAAAAAAAAAATCTACTTAAGATTTTGATAAATGTGGACGTTTCATGACTCTCTGAAAAAAAAAGTATTTTTTTCTGTGCCGTGTGTTCGTATCTTGGTCTATAGCCGAAATCATTTTACCAATCGGGCTAAAACTTGGTATCCAAGGTTCTTATACGGTTCACCTGAGGAGTTTTTAAATTCAGATATCCAACCCTAAAATTAAGGGCGGCTTACAAAAGTTAAAAATAGAACAAATCGATTTTATCGAAATCTGCTTGAATGATTTTGGTTACATTTTGTATCTAGACATTGTTTAACGTTATAAACAAAATGTAAATTCTCGTTTTCCCATGAAAATTACTATGAGGAAACTTTACATAAGCAGAAATTTCCAGTATTCACCATGTCTCCACAACCATTTGAGAGAATCAATAATTACTTATCAGTTATCACTGTAAAGTTGTAGTATACTATTTAAAATAAAAATGTTTTATTTTAAATATATTTTTTATAAAACCAATAGCTTCTGCTATATATATATATATACTTTTTTTTATCATTGTAGGCCTATTCAAAGTGCATAGCAATAAACTTCTGTTTTTAAAGATATCCATATATATATATATATATATATCTTTAAAAACAGATATCCATATATATATATATATATATATGGATATCTTTAAAAACAGAAGTTTATTGCTATGCACTCTGAATAGGCCTACAATGCTTAAAAAAAAGAGTCTTTTGTTTCCATTATAACGGTTCGTACCAGTTGAAAATCGGACGTACGCTTTTGTGCAGTATTATCGCATCAGTTGAGAATAATATTACCTTAAATATTTGTTTTACTGATTAAATCTCGTATCTCTGGCATAAAGAGAATTAGTTGAAGGTAAATGGGATAGGACTACGTTTCGCGCAGTCCGCCATCCCTGATAACTCTGAACAA
The DNA here is from genome assembly GCA_901482245.1 of Timema douglasi. Taxonomy (NCBI): domain Eukaryota; kingdom Metazoa; phylum Arthropoda; class Insecta; order Phasmatodea; family Timematidae; genus Timema; species Timema douglasi. The sequence continues at coordinate 87,340 of CABEEJ010000494.1, read as the reverse complement.
TGGCGTGACGTTACCAACCGGTAACAACTCTTTGAGTTCCCCTTATATATATATATATTCGAAAAGTATATATAGATATACCCCACTTTTCGAATAAATGTTACAGAGGTAAAACATAAATTACGTTATGTTGTCATTCGTAACATTAAACGTTTTTCTTCCGCCTCATGTCTTGGTTGGTGGTTTTAATTGGTACTTTTTTTATATATGTAGGATGGAAGGAAACGCAGTTTAAAACATTATTGTTTCATTTTTATGACAGACAACACTTTTTTTGGCTAAAATAAAAAAAACTATTGCTTCGGTAGATACATCTAGTTTAATTTTATACCAATCCGCTTTGGTGTTCTAAGGCGTCACTCTCGCAATAGACTAGACTGCCGATGAAGGTGAGATTGGGGGTTCGAATCACGGTCGAGTTTATTGAGGTTTAAAAAAATATTTTCCACTCTTCTTTTACGCAAATGAGGGTGCACCTCATTTTAATTCAACCCTTCTCATCCCTAACACATTAGCTTAACTAATAAATACGCGTATAACCTGGACGGGTAGTCAGACGCGGTGTTAGAAAAAATACAAATAGCTTTCTTGAAAAAAAAATTTAAAATATTTTTCATGGGCATGGCGTAATTTGACGCAAGACTTTTTCTCTTCGTTCAAAACATCTCTGGTCATAAACCACTTTTCTCATGACATGAGAATTATTTGATCTTTTCTTACCCAAAAATGTATTGTTTCGTATAAATACAATTATTATTATTATTAGCACCGCGTCTTACTACCCGTTCGGGTCATACGCATATAAATACAAGAGTTGGGCCGAATCTACTACTTTACGAATTAGAATATTTATTTTATCTATGAATTTCTAGTTTGAATCTTGGGTGGAAATGATGATAAAAAGAAGAAATATAGGCCCTAAATATATGAGAATGATAGAAAATATAAATAGTAGGCCTAACTAAATGTTAATATCATTTTTGCTAAAGTATATTAATTATAACGGTCATATATTCAGTTAAGTGTTAAATTTAATGGTCTGTGGTCTGGTTGTTAGGTTTATCCTATATTATTAAATGATTATGAACTACAAATATCCCGCTTCAGTGGCCGTATGGTCTAAGGCGTCACTATTGCAACAGACTAGACTGCCAATGACGGGGAGATCTAGGTTTGGATGTCGGTCGGGTGTAATAAGGGTGGTTTTTCGATATCCCTCCAAGAAAATGCTGAGACACTTCTTGTAAATATTTACCTTACTAATCTCTAACACTCTAACGTAATTAGTATATAAGCGTATAACCTGAACTGGTAGTAAGACGTGTGGTGCTAAAATAACTAAACAAGTTTAAATAAAAATCCCCAGTTTCCGTCAGGTTAAAAGAAAGTACACATTAAAAATTAACAAATGGCTAAGGAATTCACCCCTTCGTGGAAACAAAATCAACCTATTTATTTTCTGCCTCCAACGAGAGCGGTATATCTCCTAGTTACTTTTATGACGTCAGACGAGTTAGTTCGAAGCGACCAGACTTGTCTTAGGGGCTCTTAAAGCCCTATTGTGCTGTGTTTTCGATCCCGCCCGCGCGTTTGATCTTGACGGGATGTGCAAATATTTTCATTAGTTCCTGAGGAGTCAGGGGGACCAGTTTTGTCAACCTACCTCGCAACTCTTAGCTAAAAGGTTTCTAAGAAGTAATTTTATAAAAGCGTTTCGCTGTGTTTGTTCTTGTAAACAGGTTTTTTCTCTCTCTTCATTCCAATGTGTTTTAAGTGTATATTTTTTCTTAGAAGGTTCTCTAGAACAAAAATTTTTTTTGTGTAGATTTCTTAAAAGAAAGATAGAATCTCATTTGTCATGAGTAAATAAATATATTTGTTGTTAGTGCTTAGATCTTTAATTTGGAAATAAATCAAAGATACTGAAAACTTGAGTAAATTATTTCACTATTTATTTTACAAAAAATAAAAATAAATGTTACTTTTTTAAATCTTAGCTTTGGTAAGGAATTAATTAAGTAACATTACTAATTCACATATATCACAAGTTGATACCTGATAATTATTCACTGGATCGATCTTGATAGCTTATTCTGATTAAATCCCCCCACAACTAGTAAAAGATGGCTCTGGATTCGAGACAAACCGGGGTGGCTTAGTGGTAGAGCGTCGGCATGCATAGCCAGCCCTTGTCCAGATTGTCATTTTTCACTTAATTGAATCATTAGTATTACGTTTTATTTATAGTTGATTTTTGAATCAAAAATAAGAAACGACAATATATTTCGAGAATACTTCTGTATATTTTGGGGTGACCTGGTGGTCTAGGGTTCAATACTCGGTCCCGGCACAGATTTATCTGATTGCAAAACCCTTCCTTCACCTCTGACAAGACGTGTATTAATCACAACTTGTGAATGTGGGAAATGCCAGGCCTCCACCGTGGTTCGGATCCCACGTTAAACTGTAGGTCCTCCATTTCATCTCACAATAATCTTACCATTACACATTAGCGTAAGTGCGTATAACCCAAATGGATAGTAAGACGTGGTGCTAATAATACTTCTTTGTATAACAAAATTTAAAAAAATAGAGCATTCATTTACCATCAAATTTTGACCTGTGTTGATGTGTGTCGGTGGTAAAACATTAGCGGGCTATCGCAAAATATAAATCGGCTCTTACTTTTCAACTCGGCTCAAACAAAAAAAAAACTTACTTTAAATCATCCGTCAAAGCGGTTAGGCTTATTTTCTTGATTCAAAAGATGGAAGATATTCTTCGGATTAATATCTATTTTGAAACTTCATTACATACGAGAAAGGCAAAATAAACATAATATATATAAAATATAAAATGTTGTAACATTCCTAAACCATATTTTACCAGGGAATCTTTCGATCCTAATTCTCTTTTCGAACAGTAGAATTCCATTTCCTTAGACTTTTCTGCATCTTGGAGGTACTGTATTTCATTTCTCTATTCATTCTAAATCTCCATCTTACTCTCTCGTGTCTCAATTGTCTCTTTCAATATGCTGCCATCTCATTCATTTTATCTCTCATTACATATTTTTTGCCTCATTTCTTACGTTCCATTTTCTCGAATTTGTTCCGTTTTTTCCCCCCCGTCTCTTTTGTTTGTGCCATTCGAGCCCTCTAGTGCCATGTACAGTGAGCCTCTCTTTGTTTTCTTTAGTCATCTTCTTCTCTGCGTCTCCTCCATTCTCCATCCTCTTGAAAGTAATGGTTACGGCTCAATTACCCAGCAAGCAACATGCTCGAGATCGATAAATGCTCCCTGTCATGGCGAATAGAATGTTTTGTTTTAATAGAGTCAATGGAAACTACCATTCAATTTGTTTCCAAAATTGTCATAGGAATAACCTTTGAGAATATATTAACAATAAATGTAATCTAATATCTAATTTAATAAAAACTAACCTGATTTGTATAAAATGACGGTAGAAAAACGCCCCTTGGCTTATGAATAGATGAAAGTATATTTAGTAACTTTAAAAAAAACCTTTTTGTTAATTTTCTGACTGTGGCTATCATATTAGTTTGTTATTTATTATTTACTATCCAACTAACCAGTTTTTAGCGGTATAAGATTTAGATACTCTTGGCTTCAACAGCTGAAAAAAACAGCTTCGCTGACCACATGGTCTAACACGCTACTCTCGCAGTAGAACAGACTGCCGATAATGGGGAGGTCGAGGTTCGAATCTCGGTCGGGTATATTGAGGGTGGTGTTCCTACAGAATGTTCCACTCTCCCTCCACGCAAGTGCGGGTACACTTCCAATAAATATAACCTTTCTTAATCTTTAAAACCATTAGCGTAATTAGTACATAAGCGTATAATCCGAACGGGTAGTAAGACATGGTGTTTAAAAAAAAGAAAAAAATATTATATCTACTCATTTTAAAAAGGTAAAAATGATATTCGATATGCTAATTTACACTTTGAACACAAGCAATGGCATTAGTGTCTTGGGTGACCTGGCGGTCTAGGGGTAAGGTGTTAGGCTTCTATGCTGGCGTCCGGGGTTCAATCCTCGGTCGCGGCACAGATTTATCTGATTACCAAACCCTTCCTTCACCTCTGACAAGACATCTTGTGAATGTGAGGAATGCCAGGTCTCCACCGTGGTTCGGATTCCACGTTAAACTGTAGGTCCTTCATTTCATCTCACAATCATCCTACCACTACACATTAGCGTAAGTGCGTATAACCCGAACGGGTAGTAAGACGTGGTGCTAATAATAATAATAATTAGTTTCTTGGACCGCACTTTTGGTAAATTCCGAATTACTCTAACCACGCCTGCCTTCGCGTAAAGATAAGGCTAAATTTGACCCCATCATCCTGACCCGGACCAAATTATCTCTCAAAGTGTTTTTTTTTACTAGTTTATCCAGCACCAAGATTATTAAAAACTTAATATAACCGGGGAATAGAAAGGAAACTTATAATAAATGCACCCGCATCAGGATGTAGTAGGGGTGGTATAGACACCCTTCGGTGCACCTGGCGGAGATTCTAACTGGGCATCTAGTCTAGAGTGAGCGTGACACCTTAAACCGTGTGGACGCTGGTTCGGCCCATAGGATGTTGGCCATCATATCAGCCACAGCACTCTCCTCGATTATGTTTCACTTCCGGAGGCTTGCGCAGTTTTTCTACGATAAGACGTCACAACGTCCTGCTAGGGGTTGGTCCATGGGAGAGACTAATTTGACATATCTACGACAAGACGTCACAACGTCCTGCTAGGACAGTAGAGAAGTTGATCACCAGGGGTTGGTCCATGGGAGAGACTAATTTGACATATCTACGACAAGACGTCACAACGTCCTGCTAGGACAGTAGAGAAGTTGATCACCAGGGGTTGGTCCATGGGAGAGACTAATTTGACATATCTACGACAAGACGTCACAACGTCCTGCTAGGACAGTAGAGAAGTTGATCACCAGGGGTTGGTCCATGGGAGAGACTAATTTGACATATCTACGACAAGACGTCACAACGTCCTGCTAGGACAGTAGAGAAGTTGATCACCAGGGGTTGGTCCATGGGAGAGACTAATTTGACATATCTACGACAAGACGTCACAACGTCCTGCTAGGACAGTAGAGAAGTTGATCACCAGGGGTTGGTCCATGGGAGAGACTAATTTGACATATCTACGACAAGACGTCACAACGTCCTGCTAGGACAGTAGAGAAGTTGATCACCAGGGGTTGGTCCATGGGAGAGACTAATTTGACATATCTACGACAAGACGTCACAACGTCCTGCTAGGACAGTAGAGAAGTTGATCACCAGGGGTTGGTCCATGGGAGAGACTAATTTGACATATCTACGACAAGACGTCACAACGTCCTGCTAGGACAGTAGAGAAGTTGATCACCAGGGGTTGGTCCACGGGAGAGACTAATTTGACATATCTACGACAAGACGTCACAACGTCCTGCTAGGACAGTAGAGAAGTTGATCACCAGGGGTTGGTCCATGAGAGAGACTAATTTGACATATCTACGACAAGACGTCACAACGTCCTGCTAGGACAGTAGAGAAGTTGATCACCAGGGGTTGGTCCATGGGAGAGACTAATTTGACATATCTACGACAAGACGTCACAACGTCCTACTAGGACAGTAGAGAAGTTGATCACCAGGGGTTGGTCCATGAGAGAGACTAATTTGACATATCTAGCGACGACAACTATAGGTTTGCATTGATTTACTGTTTTCTTTTCTTTCTCGTATATTTAGCAAAATATGACAACTCTTCCCTTTAAAGCAAGGTTAAAATCATGAGTTGGCCAATAGCAGAAGTTCCCAAACTCTTTAGACTGAAGGAGCTCTTGTGCCATAAAAAAATAAATTCTAGCGCCTTTGTGACTGTTTATTTTACTCTAATATTATGACCATCTATAAAATATAAAACAAACGTAAAACATCACATGTTCAGGCTACGCTTTCAACAAATGTCCTTTATTCATATTTGAAAAAAAAATAAAAAAAAATGGCAATCTTAATTATTGATGCTATTTTATACTGTAAAAAACAAATAAAGAATGTTCTAAAATTGCCTCATGGGGTCATGAGACTATGGAGGAACCAAAGGGCTACTTGTAGCACAGTTTGAAAAATGCTTTCGGTATCTATAATAGATTCAATTTGTTTCCGTGCCTCTCTTCTGGAAGTATTAGAACATGCATCTGAACATTGGTATCTGGTCCAGGGGTAAGGTGTCAGACTTCTGTATTGGGGGTCTGGGGTTCAATCCTCGGTCCCGGCACAGATCTATCTGATTGCCAAACCCTTCCTTCACCTTTGACATGACGTGTATTAATCACAGCTTGTGAATGTGTGGAATGCCAGGCTTCGACCGTGGTTTGGATCCCACATTAAACTGTAGGTCCTCCATTTCATCTCACAATCATCCTACCATTACACATTAGCGTAAGTGCGTATAACCCGAACAGGTGGTAAGACTAGTGCTAATAATAACAATAATAATAATAATAATTGGTATCAACTATTTTACTGGTCGAGACTGTTACAAAAAGGAGCTCTTTCTTCAACAGTCTCGTGCTATAGTCTCTTTATTATTTTATTTCCCCCCCCCCTACTAAGGTTGAGGTAAGGACCACGCTGTCTCAGAGAATACCCAGATGGTCTCTTGTCCACTCTGACAAGGGAGAGAAGGGGTGTTAAGAGGATATTGGTGTTTCTGTGGCATTTGACCTCCTTGCCATCGGAGACCTGGAGTTACCCCTTCTTCCTCACTCCCTCGACCAACCACGACATACTCAAGGTGAATCTAATTACAGGCATCAAGCTGTTCAACACAGCTCTGCTCTCTGTGGCCCATGTTTGTGTGGCACGTCACTTAGCGAGGGACTTGCCGCTACGGTCACCTACAATCAATCACTATCTGTCGCGATGTTTTGTAGATGTAACCTTTTTAGGTTTTTTTTTATGTGCTCAATATTAGTTTTGGCTATCATCAATTTAAACAACATATCTTAAAAGAGTAGAATAAATATATTTTTTGAAGGCACCAACACGCTCTTGGAGAAAAGATAGGAAGCTAAATAATGTACAAAAATGCACATGGTCGGGTATCAAGTCCAACCTCCAGGGCCAGAAGTAACCGCACACGACTCTGTTAGTTTTAATGCATTGTCGTGAAGTGTTGCCAGGGTAAGCAGAGCTTGTTAAAACTGTGATATCCCACTCGTTTCTTCATTTGATTAATCATTATTATTAGCACCGCGTCTTACTACCCGTTCGGGTTATACACACTTACGCTAATGTGTAATGGTAGGGTGATTGTGAGATGTTCCCCACATTCACAAGATGTCTTGTCAGAGGTGAAGGAAGGGTTTGGTATTCAGATAAATCTTTGCCGGGACCAAGGATTGAACCCCGGACGCCAGCATAGAAGTCTGACACCTTACCCCTAGACTACCAGGTCACCTTTTGATTAATCAACGCTCCACTCCGTCTTACATCTACCTCACATGGCGATTTTTTAATTACTTTTTTAACATCTTGTCTTACTACCCGTTCGAGTTATGCGCTTATATACTAATTACGCTAATGGTTTTACGTATGAGAAATGTTATATTTCGAGGAAGTATACCCGAATTTGCGTAGAGGGAGGGTGGAAAAACCATTTTGGAAAAAACCTCGGTACACCCGACCGAGATTAGAACCTCGATCTCCCCATCATCGGCAGGCTAATCTACTTGGAGTGTAGCGCCTTAGACGATGCATCCGTCGAAGCGGGTGTTTTAGTATTGAATAGTACTTTATTTGGTAAATTTTCAGGAGCCCTTTTTAAATATTTATTATTTACTTACTCTATGACATTAGGAACTCTATAAAGTTCATTGCCTAGATTATATTCTCATTCCTAAAACTGTAACTAAAAATCTTATGTTGGAGGTTAGAGTATATTATAATATTTAGCAACGCGTTTTACTAACCGTTCGGGTTACACGCTTTAAGTACTAATTACACTAATGGATTAGGAATTGGGAAGGTTGAATTAGAGGAAGTGAACCCGCATTTGCGTAGAGGGAGAGTGGAAAACCATTTAGGAATAACCACCCCCAGTTCACCCGACCGAGATTCGAACCTTGATCTCCCCGTCCTCAGCAGTCGTGCTCAACAAGACAAGCGCGTTAGACAACTACGCCACCGAGGCGGGTAGGTTACAGTAGTATCTATACATTTATATTGATAGTATTTAAAAATAAACTCATTCAGTATAAATGCATAAAAATGACGCAAACCAAGAAAATATAACCTAAAAAAAATCTAGAAAGACACATTCCAAACAATCCCTCATAAATAATACATTTCCGTAACTAGGGGTTCATGAACGGTATGTACACATGAGCATAGTCTGTGATGTACAAAAAACCATTAAAATCAGGGCTCTGCTTATGACTGCTGGAGTAAGAAAAGGGACGACTGGGATCATGAACAATCCAGCGTTGCCAGATTTGTTGTGTATTAGAAGGAAGATTAAGTCACGCGAAAACCAGAGAATGACATCGTTGTTTTCTAATAGTATTTTATTATTATTATTATTATTATTATTATTATTATTATTATTATTAGCACCGTGTCTTACTACCCGTTCGGGTTATACGCACTTACGCTAATGTGTAATGGTAGGGTGATTGTGAGATGAAATGGAGGACCTACAGTTTAACGTGGAATCCGAACCACGATGGAGGCTTGGCATTCCTCACATTCACAAGATGTCTTGTCAGAGGTGAAGGAAGGGTTTGGTAATAAGATAAATCTGTGCCGGGACCAAGGATTGAACCCCGGCCGCCAGCATAGAAGTCCGACACCTTACCCCCTAGACCGCCAGGTCACCTTCTAATAGTAGCCCTGCAGTTAGTTCCCTCAGAGATTATATTCAGTGTAGAATACAAAATGAGATTCTATCGAGTTAGTCAATTTTTTTAAAACTCAACCCCTTCATGTGTCTAGTTATGGAGATTATCGTGATTTACATGCCCCCTTCCCTTCTCTGAGAAAAAAATATCCCTCACCACACTGCACGCCACGCCACGTCTCTCATCTGTCTAGTTGACCTAGCTGTAAGCTCCCAGGGTGTAAGAAGGCTCGAGGAGGTTTAATAACGTAATAAGTGAAGTGTGTGTCATCTGGTCACTTCCCTGCGGAGTCTAGTTGATCCCCTTTATGGGGATTGCAGATTGAGGGGGGGGGGG
>CABEEJ010000494.1:63988-77990 GCA_901482245.1 Timema douglasi | reverse complement strand
GGGGGGGGGGGTATTGATACTCCTGTGTGTGTGAGTGTGAGTGTATGTGTGTGGGGTCGACGACGCTATGTTTACATAGTAATTTCCCTCGTCTACAACATCAAATAGAAAGCGATACACAAAGCTAGTAAGCCGTCACAGTGCGGAGCGTGCTAAATATTTGCATTGCCTGATAAATTCAGGAAACTCGAGGGGCAGCGTTCTTCCCCCCCTTTTTTAAAAAACAAACAAATGTTTCATCTCTCGTTCCTCTTATGGACATTTCCATGTCGATGCTGTCTGTACGTCTTTAAATGTGTAAACTAACAAACTAACCACTTTATCAATTGGTTTAGATGTGTGGTTAGGACGCCTGGCTCTCAACTTTTATGTTGGGAGGGATTTTTATCAGTAAGGGTCGCCTGCACTAGAGACATTTTCCCATATACCTGTTAGCCTCCGGGTGAAATTCAAAACTTATTCGTTTAACACAAAGGATATTATTGACTCAATCAAAGGAATAAGGGAGAAGAGAGAAGCTGAGGATAAATGCACCCGCATTAATGTCAAGATTGGGAGAAAAGAATAAAAACATCCAATATAAAAAACACATTTACTGCACCCGACCGTGATTCGAACCCTGACTGACAATGCTGATCAATTTTAACGCGAATCTAACTTACTTAGGTCATTCTGATAGCGGAGCTGGTGTTATTCAAGTAAATTACCGTACATTTTATTAGAATTCATCCGCATGGTTCTATACACTAAAAAATAATAGTTATGTTATTTTCATGTTATTGTGACCCCTCTGAGAGAGGAAGTATTGTGATAGTAAAAAAATAATCAAAGTTTTGATTGGTGTCGATATTTCATGATATCCTGAAACGAAAAAAGTAGTTTTCACGATACCGTGTGTCTGTATTTTGGCCTAGACCCAAAACTATTTTTTCCGATAATGCTATCTAGGGTTTTCAAAGGGTTCTCCAGAAGACTTTTGGATTTATACATCCAACCTTAAAATTAAGGACAAAAAAGAATCAATTTTTCCAAAATGGGCTCAAACGATTATGATAACAATTCGTAATTTTCCAAGCCTTCGGCATTTTGGGGGTTATTTTACCGTGAAAAAAAACCCACTTCAGTGAGCTTCTAGAGCTGTTTATCATTTAGAATTTTTTCTAGCTTCCAGCAATTGAGGGATGTGCCCACCGAACCCCCTCTCCCCCTCTGAAATTATTGGATGACTACGGCCTTGGGTCTCCTTTTTACTCCTCTGCATTGGTGCAAAAAGATATTGATAAAAAAAGGGGGAGGGGGAAGAGTAATAACAAAAACTAAATCCCTAAAGGTTCCGGCTGAGCATCCTCGACAGGAATGAACGTATGACGTGGTAAAATCGCAAGCCGTCCCCTTATGATTCAACCTACACTGGATACCATCTTTGAGGTAACTGCATGGTTACTATTGGGAAACAGCGTTGTCATTCTCTCGTCTTAGTGCGGTCGATCTCCCTTCAAGTATAAGACAAGCTTCGCAACGCTGGTTAGTCGAGGTTGCCAGTAGCTCCTTGTTACCCCAGCACACCACCTTAAGAGATAACTGAGAGCGAGGAAATTTGGCAACAGTTAACTGAGAGTGGCTTAAGATAAAAGCTTTTCTCCATAAGACCTGCAGTTCCCTCAGCAATGATGTTGAGTGTAGTGCCGTATCATTCTTTTAATATGACGGCGGAAAAACCGACAAATGGCCCGGACGATCGAGCCTGTTGAGTATATTTTCTATCACATTTTGACAAACAGCGTTGCAATATTTTCCCGCCCGCGCTGATACGTAAAGGTAACCAGATACAGAACAAATGGATACTCAGCTTTACGAGCTTTAATTCAATATTTCCATTTTTAGGTGGAGGTGTGAGAAATTTTGTTCTGTGCTCCGTACCATTTATTTAATAATGTCTCACTACCCGTTCGGTTTACACAGATGGATAGTCAAATAGGTTGACCTGGTGGTCTAGGGGTAAGGTGTTGGACTTCTGCGCTGGCGTTCGGGGTTCAATCCACGGTCCCGGCACAGATTTATCTGATTACCAAACCCTTTCTTCACCTCTGACAAGACGTGTATTAACCACAACTTGTGAATGTGGGGAATGCCAGGCCTCCACCGTGGTTCGGATTCCACGTTAATTGTAGGTCCTCCATTTCATCTCACAATCACCCTACCATTACACATTAGCGTAAGTGCGTATAACCCGAACGGGTAGTAAGACATGGAGTTGGGCCTGCTATGATACACGCTCTTAATCTAACAGTTTTTGTTGAGCTAGTGTTTGAATAAATTATCCTGTAAACTAAATTAAACCTCAGGTGGGACCGATGGCTTTACTTCCTTCCCCTCCGAAGGAAGTCGTGCCACGGATTTTTTTATCGCTCAAGAAAATTCCGTTGACCCCGCAGGGTTTTAACCCGCTAACATCGCGTCCTGAGGCTATCACTTTACCCCAAGACCACTGAGGTCGACAACCCCATATGGAGATACATTATGATGCAATGAGTAGGTAAGTTTATTTAAATGAAGGGCATCTGGTTGAGATTTAGACTTTTACCTTCCTCTAAACAGCAATATGGCCTCTTGAAACCTTAGACCATGAGACCATCATTTATGTAGTACACATGAGCAGCTAGTCATATTTGTCACTTTTACATTAAAAAACACTTTCGCTACATGTGTTGGATATTTTTACCCTTTAAGTTACAGTAATAAAAACTGTTGGAAATTTAAATCCCATTTAAATTATGGCCTGACGTCTATGTATTTTTTTTAAATCCATCAATTTTATATACCCTTGTTTTTATAGGGTAGTTATTTTTTTAACCTTACTCTTCATAAAGAAAAACGAAAGGAGAAACAGTTCTTTGTCTCTGACCCAATTCTTAAAACCTTGAAAGTTTCCCGGGTGAATTCTAAAGAAATATGATGCAAAGAATCTTTCTTTCAACCCTTTATTTTCTTTTAGTAATCAATATGAAATCAAGAAGAAGAAAAAAAAGATGACACCCCTTTAAAACCGGTGCACAGATCACACTCCTTTTTTTTTCTGCTATATTTTACCGCCTCTTTAGTTTATTGGTTAGAACTCCTGAATAATGATCCAGAGTTCCTCTCTTGTTATGTAAAGAAGTGGGTCAGCTCAGCCAACGGCAATCCTATTAGAAAATACAAATGTAGATTAACTACATTTATACATTAGGAGGTAAATGAAGTACAATTACTAAACCATATGATTAAATCTCGGTATGACATACAAACTAAGGTACATTCTAGAACGCACCCTGTACCCACGTTGTTAATTCATTACTTTGAAAGGAGCAACCCCAATTTAATGATTTATAAATTTCTCGACTGTGCCAAGAATCGAAATCGTGACCCCTAAGCTCAGAAGTGAGATTAAGCTCAGGTTTCGGACTAGCCAACACGGACAAAAAAAAAGTCATTATATTTATTGTATTTACCAAAATCCACCACATCTGTAAAAAGTTTCCTGTACAAAACACATGCCTAGCCTCATGATTTACATTATAGTAGGCTTTATCTGATTACCAAACCCTTCCTTCATCTCTGACAAGACATCTTGTGAATGTGGGGAATGACAGGCCTCACCGTGGTTCGGATTCCACGTTAAACTGTAGGTCCTTCATTTCATCTCACATATCACCCTACCATTACACATTAGCGTAAGTGCGTACAACCCGAACGGGTAGTAAGACGCGGTGCTAATAATAATAATAATAATATAGTAGGCTTAATTTATTTTTGAACGTTTGGATGAGCGTCTTCCTATAAGTTCCGAATATTTCCCTACATTCCCATGACGAGTGTCATCATGTGTAATAGTTGGGTAGTAAAATAACCCACACCCACAAGTAGCACCTGCTACACAATATTTAGACACCAGAAACGGGTGGGAATCTACCAGTTGTCGTAAACACTAAAAAACGCGCATAATTAAACTTTATCCCTTGTCCTTATCACAGAGTAATTTCAGACTTTAGTGGTTTCTTTGTAGATCTACAAATAAATACCTATTTTTAAGAGAACTCCGGCCCTTTTTTTATGACATTGGGAACGCTATCATAACAGCGTTCATACATTCACCGATATACATAAATAAAATATTTTAGGTGTTTAACGTGCACTTTCTAAACCGACTGATTATATCAGAACACGACTTAGAAACTAAGTTAAATCTAGAACAGACAAAACACTCGGCCTCGCATTTCACCAACGATACATTTTTCGGCCATGTCAGGAATCGAATCCAGTTCCCTTCAGTAGTCTAGACAGACACGCTACTGACTGAGCTAGGGTGTTGGACTCAAAAACATATCCTCAAATAAAAAATTCTTCATTCGTTTAACGATGGTGTTTTTACTGGAACGGATTGAAATCGTTAAAGAGGCTCCAACTATAGTCGATTTCCTATGAAAAAATAGGTCAAATAGAGGAACTCAACCCAGGATAAAAAAAGATAAAAAAAAAAGGAAATTAAAAAAGAACCCCCACACGCAAATACAATATAAAAACCGGGGGTTGTTCCAAATGGCAATTTCGGTCGTCCTATCTACTTCATTATTCCACGCGCACACTCAGTCATATTTCAAATACGTGACTCTACTTTTCTTTTTTCTATTTTTTGGTCGCATCCCCGCAGTAGTGTTTTATTATTATTATTCCTCTACACGTAGAAGGGTTAAGGAAACAAACGGAATGGTGGGGGTTGTTAGTTTGTCGAGGTGTCCCAAGGATGGATAGCGTTCATAAATAACTCTCACCTCGGCAAGATATTAAAGAGCCAGTCTAATTCCACGGATAACGAGTAAATTAGGTAGGTAATGCAGCTCAAGCGAGGAGTTGCTTCGTGGGACAGTTTTCTGTATTCTAATTTTAAAAATAGAGAAATTTAGACCAGTGAAACAGTTTTATGATATATATACCCGCCTCGGTGGCGTAGTTAGCTAACGCGCAAGCTTCGTGTTGAGCTAGACTGCCGAGAACGGGGAGATTGAGGTTCGAATCTCACTCGGGTGAACTGGGGGTGGTTTTCCCTAAATGGTTTACCACTCTCCCTCCACGCAAATGCGGGTTCACTTCCTCGATATTCATCCTTCCCAATTCTTAACCCATTAGAGTAATTAGTACTTAAGCGTATAACCCGAATGGGTAGTAATGCGTGTTGCCAAGTATTATATATATATATATATATATATATATATATTATATATATATATACAGGGTGTGGTGGAAACAATTAGACGAGTTATGCTTAGGAAAGTGATGGATAATGTGCTGAGGTTTGTCTGACGTCCGGTAGAGCTCACACGAGTGACATTATCTTCAAAAAGGGAAACCATGTAGTATGTGGTTTGCTTTTATTTAGCTAGTGAACATTTATTTTTCAATCAAAGTGTGAATGTTCAAGATATTAATCGTCTAATTGCTTCGGCTCCATCCTGTAGATATATTTTTAAATACGAAAAGTAATTATTTTAAAATGAAAACAAATACTAATCAGTTTTCAAATGAATAATGAAGAAAACCCTACTTTGATTCACGGTTTCTAGTTTGAGCGTAATCGTCCATCTAATTTCTAATCTTCCAAAAATCACTCCTCAATAAACTACCCTTAATTTTAGGGTTAGAAGCAAAATAAATAAACCCAAAATACATAGTTTTAGCCCAATTTGTAAAATGGTTTTAGCTCTAGGTCGACAGACAGACGGCATAGCGAAAACCTTTTCCCCCCCCTTTTTTAGAGGGTCATGAAACACCGAAATGTATCAAAATCTTGAGTCCAATTTTTTTTTTTAATCGCAATATTTCTTTCTCTGAGAGGTCGAGAGAAATTACATAAATTTCCGCGCACACTTTCAGATCTGATGCAATATTTAATTTTATGATGCGTCATTGAATAATATAGTTCACGCCTAAATAAAGTATAAAAATTTCAACAGTGTTCTTTTTCCTTAACAACCCTATATTTTGAGTCGTATTAATAAAGTTTTTTTTTAATAAAAATGTGACATCTGATTTTCGTCAACTTTTTAAGCATATTTGCTTAGCTATGAGAATAGACTGGATGAAAAAACGCTCTCGATTTAGCCTTCCTCTAACAAGTACGGTAGTTTTTTTATCGTCTCCAACAGAAAATGTTAAGATGTGAAAACTAGCAGCGAGCTTTTTTCTTTACCTTGAGATAATAATTTCCGTAGTTTTCTTTCCCCTATTTTTCTATTGACATGGAAAAGGGTGGTTGTAAGTGAAGGGTTAAAGGGAGCATAAGCTCAGACAAAATAGAGAAGTAGTTCCAGAAAACGACATAGACCATTGTATTGTAAGCCGTGTGCCCTGACAGAGATATATACTTTTTTCGTTGACCGAGGTCTCCGCCTTAATAAAAAAAACAGTGAAAATAATGAGACTATTTATTTTATAATCCCTTTATAAAATATTGGTAAAACGATTATTTTTTACTCTGCTAGGTTTTTCCAGGTGTTACAATCTTGCGAAAGGGATTCACACAAACTGCTCCATTTTCTGTTATCCTGAATAGGGATGTGAAAAAAAATATTGATACTTTACTAATATCGATATTTTCCCTTTCGATACTAGTTTTTTTACTCGATACTTTTTTTTCCTATACTTTTACTGATATTAGTACTCACACTCCGGTATCGGATTTTTATGGGGGGAAAACAACTTTTTTTTGTTATCTTCACTCATGCTGGGATTAAATGTTTACTGTGGTTAAAAATTGTTACAAAATAGATTGAAAAAATATATTATCATATTCAGCTATTAAATAACTTTCTATCAGCTACATTTTCATATACATTTTGATAGCTGGTATGGTAAAACCTTTTATAATATCCATTATACAATACTATCTATAATACCTTCCAAGTTCCAACCTATAGCATAGACGCGATAGACCTAAATACA
The DNA here is from genome assembly GCA_901482245.1 of Timema douglasi. NCBI lineage: Eukaryota > Metazoa > Arthropoda > Insecta > Phasmatodea > Timematidae > Timema > Timema douglasi. The sequence goes on along the minus strand of CABEEJ010000494.1, from coordinate 71,012 downwards.
CTACTATGACATAGTTAAATCTTTATAGTTTTCAGTGTTGGAATACAAATATGAAAATACAATTGTTACTATTACGATGCAAAAGTTGAAATTATTACTTGACTAAAAAAAAATATCCCGATTAAAATATCGATACAGATACTTACTGTTATAGATACTTTTCTTTTGATATTAGTACGGTATCGATATTTTTCTTTCGATACCACGTCCCTAACCCTGAATACGCGAGCCGGTCTTGTAAATCTTGTCTTATATTGAAATACATCAACTGATGTCATTTATTAAAGTGAATCTCGTAAAAGAAGAGAAATGTGAGAAACAAATTCATGAAGTAACGACTTTCTTCAGACCTATTTTTATATATTCATTTGTTGTGTGCCATCTGCTGGAATTGAGTGCTTTTTGTGAAATTGTTTTAGTTTGTTAACTTTGTTTCGAGTGTGATTGATGAAATACTGTTTCGTTTGAATTTCACGTGTATCTTTAGCAACCATGAAATTATCTATTTTTATTGGAGTTTCAACCTGAGAAGAGTATTCACTTCTTTAGACGAGATAAAATTTAAATGAAATGGGTGTTAAAGTTAAATTAGATCGGTTGAGTAAGTTAATTAGTAATCGTGTTATAAAATATAAATATATTATTTGTCAATCTAAGATCGCCGATTGCTTAGATAGGTTGGGTACTGATTTACGGGGGTCATGTTTGAAACCTAAAAACTACTTAAAATAATTGGGCATTTGTTTATGAGTTCTTTCTCATAATAACCGAATAAGATTATCGTTTTAAAGTTATTGAGAATGTTGACGTTTAATAATAAGTTTTCTCTTCTATAATTTATTTAAACTACTGTAAGTTGGGCTGCATTCTAAATGGGTTACCTAGTAAAGACAATTAAATGGATCACGATTTAAGCTTCTCTCTCGCTCGCTCTTTTCATCTTTTTTTTGCGAGTCACATCCTATAACCCGACTTTAGTTGGAAGTCCTTTGTGTAAGGCCTTATTTTACACCAGAATCAGGAATGCCAGGCCTCCACCGTGGTTCGGATTCCACTGTTAAACTGTAGGTCCTTCATTTCATCTCACAATCACCCTACCATTACACATTAGCGTATGTGCGTATAACCCGAACGGGTAGTAAAACGCGGTGATAATAATAATAATAATAATAATAATAATAATACACCAGAATCCTACTATAGGGTAGGATGAAGGGCCTTCCAGAACGGTCTTTCTACCAAAATCAGGTTATGGCTTGGTCCCTCATGCAAGGTTAAGTTAGATTAACTTTGTCTCTATTGCCTCCATAAATTGATCAAAATTGAATGTAATCAACTTTCAACATATTCACGTAATTTGACTGAAAGTTATATTACTATTTTTTTTTCATAAAAATTGTATTTTTAGCAATGAACTTTGTTAAAAATATATATGTTTTTATCTACTATTATAGGACCCACTAAGGTGTAGGAGGAATTTGGTATGAAAAGCCTTAGGATATGTGGCCACCGAAGCAAGTAATTTTAATTTTAATTTTGAATAATCCAAATTACTCTCAACATTGGGCATGTAGACAGAGGTGTCAGTTTAGTTTGATGGTTATTTTGAATTTGGGGTTTGAATCCTGGCTAAGTACGCTGAAGGAGATTTCCCAAGCCTCCCTCCACGCAAATGTGGGTACATTTACTTTAAATTTTACCTTAATAATACCTACCCTAATAGTCCGACTATTAGGATAATCCGGTTTGGTAGTAAGACTCGGTACACTCACGTAAAAAAAGCAAAATAAATCAACCTTCCAAAAAAACATGACTAATTTATTCCAGATTGGGTTACATTGATATTGTTTCACCTTGAAATTGCGTCGAGCTTTTATTTAAAGCTAGTCTTACATAAACTTCCAGAGCACATAAAACATACTACATTATTCATTTTGCAATCCAAAATCCAAGAATAAACGTAGTGTAACCGTTTTAATCCACACCAAGCCATACCATACGTTTCCCGCGGATACACACACACACACACACACACACACACACCACGGGCAAACAGACGAAACCAGCTATAGTCCAGTTTTCATAAAAGGATATTTTAGAAAATATAATCTTTTTTTTGTGGACCACTATTTTTAATTTCTCACTATCTTACAGGTAGAGAAAGTATTGTGATCGTCAAAAAATCGAACTCGAGATTTTGATGACTCTTAACGTTCCATAATCCCCCGAATCCAAAAAAGTGATTTTTGACTTTCCGTTTATCTGTCTGTCTGTCCCTCCAACTAGAGCCTAAACTATTTTACCGATTGGGCTAAAGCTTGGTATCTAAGGTTTACATAGGGTTTCCCCGAGGGGTTTTTGGAATTGGATATCTAACCATAAAATTAAGGGTAGTTTCCTGAAGTGCAAAAAGAGAAAAAGTAGATTTTCTCAAAATCGGCTCTAACGATTTTGATTTAATTTCATTTCTAAGCATTTATAAATATTCCAAACAAAATTACTTTTCTCAATATTTCGGCCAAATGACTTTAAGGACTCCGGTTTGATGTGTAAATTATATGTTTTTATAATATCTCCTAAGCTATTTGAGATATGAAATTACTTATCGTTACAAATATGTAGGTCTCTTTATAATACAAATATTTTATAAGAAGCATATTTTTATAAAACCAATAACCTTCAAGCTATACTTAAGTATATATATTTTTTAACTTTTCGAACACAAAAGGTAAAAGTATTGCGACCTCAAAAGAAAATCTAACTTGAAATGTTGATGGATGTCGGTGTCTCAAGACCCCCTAAACCCTAGAAAGTGGTCTTTGCAATGACATATATATGTATGTGTGTCTGTTTAGACTTAAAATTAAAAGTAGTTTAAGAAAGGGCGAAACTCAAAAAAAACAACCGCCTAACGATTTTGATTAAAATTCTTATCTAGGTGTTGATTAAGGTTATAAATAAACTGGTTATTTTCATTTTACCATGAAAATTAATTTTAGGGTACTTTACAGAAGCAGAAACTTCCATATGTGTGCAACTATTTGAGATACTAAATAACTTATCATTGAAAAATTGTAGTACTATTAAAAATAAAAAAACTTTTATATGAAATATATATTTATAAATCCAACCGTTTCTGAGATATTGATACAAATGTATTGCAAATATATTTAAATATTGCAAATATATTGATACAACTTTGTGAGCTTTAGTTGTAAAGAGATACTAAAGTTTTAACGCAATAATTCTCCAATGCCATAGAGTAATTAAATATAAGTAAGTCACTAAAAGTTTATGTTGTTTTTCCTTAAACCTCTTAGGAGAAATGTTTGTACAACAACGATCTATCTCCATTTTAGATTCAATATGTCAATATTTATAAATGAGGAATTTAATAGCAATGCGATGGCATGAAGATTTGCAACACCTAATAAAATGTCGAAAATTTTAACCATAAGTTGAAATTTTAATACGAAGTGTTGACCCTTGTGGATCCAACATTGATCTTTTTTATTGGTCCAAACATACAAATGAGGACATTAATTCTTTAAAAACGAAATTATAAAATTTAAAACTGAGACTAAAAATTAAATATATATAGTGCAATTTATTCTTGGGTTTGCTAGTGTATATTATTTTGTTTCACATATATTACGAGTTTTGAGTAAATATATCCATTTTCAAACAATAGAGCGAGAAAGTCCGTGCGGAGTTTAGTACAATTTATTTTTCTTAGCACCGCATGCTAACTACATGTTCGGATTTTACGCTAATGAGCTATGGATTAGGAAGGTTGAATTTATAGTATGTGTACCTGCATTGGTGTGGAGGGAGAGTGGAAAACTATTTAGGGAAAACTACCCTCAGTACACCCGACCGAGATCGAACCCCGATTTCCCCGTCATTTGAAGTCTTAGTCGATTGCGAGAGTGACGCCTAAGGTCATATGGCCACCGAAGTGAATGCCAACATTGTTTACCATATATTATTTCATTAATGCTATTTTATATGTATTGACTAAGAGTTATGTGAGCAGTACTTAAGACTTTTCTCCCTCCATAATATTATTATTACTACAGTCTTGATATTTCTAGCTTTAGATTTCAAGTAGAAATATCTCTTTGGATTCGAAGTTGATTCTCCCCCCCCCCCTCCCCCCTTAGTGATCGAGTTAGACAAAAAAAAGAAGCTATATTCAATAATACATTATATTCATTAAGTATAAAATTACCTGCTTCGGTGGCTGCATGGTCTAAGGCGTCATTCTCACAATAGACTAGACTACCGATGACAGAGATCAGGGTTCGATCCCGGTTGGGTGTACTGAAGGTAGTTTTCCCTAAATAGTTTTCCACTCTCGACGTCAGTTTCGTAAAATACACCAAGTTATAAAAATACACGCCTTCCTATTCGATTGGTTGCTTAGAAATATTATATTTAAATCACTTGAAATGCGCTATTAATAATTGGAACATCTTTTAAGTGGATGCCATATTGAAACTAAAAACCATATTGAAAAAACATAAACATACATCGTTCGTCTTTGGTTCATACTCTTATGTTGCTATTGAAGCAATATTTTATTTATTTAGGCCAAGAAAGTGTTTTGCTATAAAAACCACAAAACACTGACTTTTCTCTCGTCCTTTACATCCTTAATTCAAAACTTGTCCACGCATTTGTAAGTTATCGTGGAAAAAAACCCTGATATAACCATGTATCCGTGTAAGTGGCTCTTTATAGTGAACTTCGGTGGCCTCAGGATCCGATATTCGTGGGTTTAAACCCACCCAAGGTCGATGGATTTTTCTCTAGCGATAAAAATTGGTAGCACAACTTCCTTCAGATAAATAAGCCGTCGGTCTTGTGTTGAATGTGGCATGTAAAATAACCCAGAAAGGTATTTAAATATATATACCTTTCCTGGCAAAAATGGTAGGTCTTTTCGCTCTTGCTCTATAGATTCAGTGTGTAAGGCAACGGAGTAACACCACACTTTTTAAAAGCCCCTAGTACATGAAATTTCTACCAGATGGTGCAGGCAGCAGTAGCCAGTCGAAGAGCTGAGTGCCTGCCCAGTTCCGGATGGATAGAAAACACATCCAACAAACCTTTAGGTTGTTGACTTAAAAGGAAGATATTCTTATAACTTACATGAACGTTGTACTTTAACTTCTCTCATCCCCCTCTTAGGGTTCCCACTCCTCCTCCCTTCCTCTCTACAAACATAGTTGTGCTAGTCTCAATAAGATTTGTTTGGAGGGACGGAGCGCTATTCTCAAGAAGAAGAGCTAGTCGGAGTGTGGGCTTACGAACTGATTCCCCCCTGTGTCACGTGCTGTCTGAATACTGCGCGCCGTTGCCACGGTAACCCGGAGCAATGCGGGTCACAATGCGCGGAGATTCTTGGAATACCTTCCAGAGTCTCTAGTCGGGGGAGGGGAGCGATTCTAGCAACGTCTTGCTTGTCTTCATATTACTTTGCGAGCCGCCACGCATTAAGGGAGATATTTTCTTAACTAGACGGAAGTGACGTTCGTTTTACGCAGCCCAACTAATTTTTTAATAGCCAGCAAACTGACACTAAACCGTATTGTTTGTTTGTTTATTTGAGGTACTTTCTGAACCGACTGATTATATCAGCACACGAGGATTTCTATGAGCGAGAGCGAAAGGGCTTACCAATTTTTCTGGCAAAGGTATTTTCACATACCTTCCAGGTTTCTTTTACGTGCCACAATCGACACAGGACCGACCAGCTTTACTTCCCCTCTGGAGGAAGCTGTGCTACAGATTCTTATCGCTCAAGTGGACACCAGCTGGGGTTGAACCCACGATAACGGGATCTTGAGGCGAGCACTTTACCCCAGGACCGCTGAGGTCGACCGAAATTGTATTATCGACCAATCAAACAACATTTACCCTTAAAACTCATTGCTTGGGGAAAACAAATGACTACCTTAAAACGTAATGCAATTGAGTTTTTAAATATATTTAAAAAATACATTTATAGGTTTAATACTCGTACTAGGGCTTATATATATATTTTTAAAATACATATATAGGTTTAATACTCGTACTAGGGCTTATATATATATATATATATATATATATATGGTAAACTCACTCGCCTCAGTGTATAAATATAGGTATAAATCGCAAGTGAAAACCAAAACTTGAACCTCATCCTTACTGTCGCTGTTAAATATACTCTTTGGCAAGTCCATCGTCCTATACTGCGTGCCCACTGAGCTGGATATATATATAGTTTGTAACTCGCTTCATTGGCCGCATGGTCTAACGTGCTACTCTCGCAATAGATTAGACTGCCGATGATGGGTAGATCAAGGTTCGAATCTCGGTCGGGTGTACTGAGGTGGTTTTCCCTTAACGGTTTTCCACTCTCTCTCTCTCTCCACATAAATCAGGGTACACTTCCTCTAAAATTCAATCTTCCTCATCCCTAACACATTACATATAGTTCGTTCACGGTAGGAGTTTACCTCTTAAAGGCCTTTTTCCCTACCAGAAATCTATTATTTAGTAGGATATTGGTAGGAAAAGAGACCTTTCAGAGGTAAACTCCTACCGTGAATTAAGTATAATTAGTGCATACGTGTATAATAACCCGAACGGGTAGTAAAACGTAGTAACTAAAAAAATTAATATTTGTATACACTAGATATATTTGAATAAAATTGTAAAATAACGGCGATAACTGGTTAATCTATTCGCAGCATGCAAACATATTTCTCTTAATAATTGTGGTCGAAATGTAAATAGATAATAAAGAAATACGGTATGGTTTTTGGCCCAGTCTGTTTGCTGCAGCCTAAATGTTACGGTGCATAATTCCTAGATAGTTATACATAAATTAGCTAACGATCCCAGGTTTGATTCATGGCTTAGCCGAAAAATTTATCATTGACGTAATGTGGGGGTTTTCCTTTCATACTGATGAATCAATTACCAGGCCAAGGGTGTAGTCAAGGGGACTTTTCGGGGTTCAATACCCCCCCCCCCC
>CABEEJ010000494.1:33732-61951 GCA_901482245.1 Timema douglasi | reverse complement strand
AAAAAAAAAAAAGTTATAACAACAACAGAAAGAAATTAGTTAACAGAACATTTATCATCGAATTTAATAAACAGTATGAAACGTAACGCAAGTCGCACCTTAGTACATAGATGTTGATTGCACTGGGGGAAATAAATCCTTCAAGGATTGTTTGTGTGACTTTGGCAAAGTGTATAGTTAAATAATAATACAAAGGTGAAATTCAATTACGTTTCATGTGAAATGTGGCTGTTATTAAATCAAAGTAAATAGCTAGGAACGTATATCTAGCCTTTCTCGAACAAATAGTCATTTATTTTTTAAACAAGGTCTCAACATCAAGATAATTGAAAAGGATTTTTATTTGTTTTGGAGCTCCACAACTGACATTCCCATGATAAGTACTTAAGTGTGAGGATGTTTTTCGATAAAGTGGGTGGCGCCCTTAAAAAGTACTCTATTCTTCTTTTTCTTTTTTTAGCACCGAGTCTTATTACGCATTCGAGTTATACGCCTCATATTATTTATAGTCATCACATTTATTAGTAGAATGATTACTCTACATTTATTTTAATTTTCTCTCAAAGGTAACCCATTTCAGGGACCGAACACTCTAAAGCGCCACTCTCGTACTAAACTGGTTTGTTGAAGACAGGAAGATCGGGGTTCGAGTCCCGGTCGGTTCTACTGAGTGTAGTTTTTCCTCAATGGTTTCCCAATCTCTTTCCAAGCAAATGCGGGTAGACTTACTCCTCCTTATTTTCTCATCCCTACCCAATTAGAGTAATTATCATATATGCATATAACCTGAACAGGTATTAAGACGCGATTATAAAGCTTATTATTATTATTATTATTATTATTAGCACCGCGTCTTACTACCCGTTCGGGTTATACGCACTTACGCTAATGTGTAATGGTATAAATCTATGCCGGGACCGAGGATTGAACCCCGGCCGCCAGCACAGAAGTCCGACACCTTACCCCTAGACCGCCAGGTCACCAACTATTTTATTATAGTTAAATAATTACTATATAGGGTGGGTATACCTTGGGCTAAGATTTCATTTTTACCTTGAACATCATAACATTTGACTCTCATTAAAAAAATTTAAGAAAGCTGTAAAAAAAACAAGCTTGAAAGACTCATGCTTCAGGTTCATATAGAAAATTAAGTACTAGAGTTTGAACTTACCACGTGATTTTTTATTTATGGTAATATTCTGGAAGGAAATAACTTTAAAAATGTAAAACCCCATGTCTCCTCTCCATCATTCTCCTGTGTTCAACACTAATAATTTACTATAGTATTAGAGCTATTTTATAAGTATTGATAGTGTACATAAAATTTGACATCTGAATTTCACGTGATTTGACGTATGAACATGGTTTTAATAACCTTTATAACTGTAAAAACAATGTCCCTACCTATCCAAATTATAACCTCACTTCTCCTTAGAAATGTTGCAGCATTTGCCACGATGTAGTATTATACCCATTGTTCTAGCTAAAATGTTTTGACCCGTACAGGTGGTTGCGCAAACTAAATATCAATCTCATTTACATTCCTCTTTTTATAGAAAGAACACCATCAGACCGCTAGAAAAGTTATTAATTCTACTTTCACGTACTCATTTGTTAAGTCGTGTGATCCGCAGCTGTCACTTTTAATAGATATGTCATTACCCTATAAAATACCACTAATAATATAATAAATTGTTATCATTGTTGGCCGCGAAAAGAAGGTTTGTATTTTATAAAATACCTTTCTTCGAAAACTGGAATAATCTGGTTCACCGATGACGGGAAGGCCGGGTTGGATTCCCAGTCGGGTGTACCAAGGTTAGTTTTTACTAAATGGTTTCCAATTCTCCTTTAACGAAAGACCGGGTACATTTACCCTAAAATATTATCTACTTCGTCCATATCCTATTAGTGTAAAAAAAATTGTTTTTAACCCGGACGGGTAGTAAAACGTGGATATATGTTTTTTAAATTAGTTTTTTACTTTTGTTTGTGCAGAGTCTGAGTCGAGCTTGGAGAGAGGCTCCGAGGAGGAGGACGTGACGTCACCGGAACAACAGGAGGGGGAGGGCGGTCCACTCAGTTCCGGAGAGGAACCGACGGTGACCGAGATCTGTGTGGACCCCGAGAGCTCGCCGCGGCAACTGCAGGACTCTGGTAGGTCACTGGTGCAGTCTGGTTCCGATTTCATCCGCTCCGGGGGTCGCAATAGACTGGGCAGCTCTACTAGGGGTGGTTTTACCTAAATGTTTCCCGCCTTCCCTTCCTCAATCATTATGCGGATAGCCTGAACGGTTCGACCTTGGTGGTCTTGGGGGTAAAGTGCTCACCTCAAGACCCGGTGTTGTTGAGTTCAAACCCAGCCTAGGTCGACGGATTTTTATCGCTTAGGAAAAATCCGTTGGCCTAGGCTGGAATTTTTCCTAAGCAATAACAACCCGAAGTTCAGCTTCCTTCGGAGGAGAGATAAAGCCTTCAGTCTCATGTCGATTTTGGCAAGTAAAAAAACCCTGGAAGGTATGTGAAAATATATTTACTTCAAAATTGTTAGGCCATTTCGCGCTCGCTCATATAAATTCAGTATGGAAGGTAACGGGGAGCCCTCACATTTTTTTGTCTCCCATAGTACATGGGATTTCTACTCGAAAGCGCTGGCAGAACTAACCATGAACCATCCGAAGGGCTGAGTGCATTCTCAGCACTGGATGGATAGATTATTATTACCACCCGTTCGAGTTATACGCACTTACGCTAATGTGTAATGGTAGGGTGATTGTGAGATTAAATGGAGGACCTACAGCTTAACGTGGAATCCAAACCACGGTGGAGGCCTGGCATTCCACACATTCACAAGTTGTGATTAATACACGTCTTGTCAGAGGTGAAGGAAGGGTTTGGTAATTAGATGAATCTGTGCCAGGACCGAGGATTGAACCACGGACCCATCAGCACATAAGTCTGACCCCTTACCTCTAAACCGCCAGGTCACCGGACGGATAGAAATCGCATCAAACCAGCAGGTTGTCGACTTAAGGAGAAATATAAACAGTTAGTAAACACGCGGTGAACACACAACTTTCTTCGGTGGTCAAAAGATCTAAGGCAGTGTTCCGCAAAAGGTGTGCCGCAGTGGCGAATTAAGTGTGCCGTGAGACCACAGCCCAGGCTTTTAGGTGTATCGTGAGCTTAGAGTTTGGTGTAACACTGGCCAAGGCGTCGCTCTCTCTTGACTCCCGATGGCGAGGAGGCTGGGGTTCAAATCCCGGTGAACTGAGGGGTATTTGAATTAAATGGTGTTCCACTTTCCCTCCACGCAAATGTGAACTAATTCCTCGAAAGAGTAACTTAAGTTACTATTGTTCAATTTTTAATATCTCAATAATTTTCATCACCCCGAATATTTATATTCAGATTTAGCAAACTTAATGTTTGGTTGTTGTTGTTTTTTTGCTATATTTCATCGTAACTTTGTATATGACTATATGTACACCTTTTGATTACTTATCGTGGAGAAACATTGCAAAACAACAAGTTGATTATCCTTAATCTTAATTCAATCTTTCTTGACTTCAAAATTTGTAAAACGCCTTACTAAAATTATGAACATTACAAAAATAAAAATATTCTTTAAAAAAAAGTATGCGATATGTTGATAAACTACAACACGGAGATGGAAATCGAACCTGAGACCTTTTACTTTGCACGTCAAAGAGTTACCATTAATTTATCTTTTCTCGTCTTGTGTTCAGGGTAATTCTTTTTTCATTATTTAAGAGGACAAATTTATTTGAGTAACTGACCTTGAATTAAGAATTCCATAGATATTAAATTAACTGGAGTAGTTCGGTGTGGTAGATAGAGCATTTATCAATTGTTAATGATTCTGAGTTAAATTTCTGTTTCAAAGTTGTTATTTAAAATTGTGGTTTTATTTGAGATCAGGAGTACGACTGAGTTTTGCAGTAATACATAATATAATGATATAGTTTTAGAACAAATATAGACTTTTTATATTGTTCAAAATATGATTGCATTAACTATAAATATATTTACTTTTTGCAGGAGTTGAGGGTGGTAAATCACCGCAGCAGAGATACATAGTTGAGACTATCACCATGACAACCGTAACAGAACGCCGGATAGTGAGAGAAGCTGATGAGCATGTCCCCAGAAGAGACATAAGTTCAGGAAACAATTCAAAAATAATAACATCAGAATGCGACAACAACAGACTTAGTGGCATATTAAAGGGGGGTAAATTGTGGAAAAGCTCTGATGTTAATACTACAGGGCCAGATTCCATGTTTAAATCAACGCCTCCAATGATAGAAGAAACGTCGACTTCGTTTTCATCTGCAACACCTTTGAAAGACAGTGAAAATACGGATCTAACTGGACGAAGGTCAGTTAGATTTTCTGAAACCGCTAGTGGAAATCATGATATCAATGATAGTTGTCAGGATTCTTCTACGAATCAGAGTGTAAAATACGATTCTGGTTATGACCATAATACACCAGATACTACTGCACCTGCTGGTGAAGAGGCCTCTTCCCCGGATTCAACAGAACTAACTCTAACATTCAAACTGGGGAACCATGTTCTAGTAGCCAATAGTTTGCGACCAAACTCTGCAGTTCGACAACTGTTCCCAGCTCAACGGTTTCTATCCCCTCCTCCTCTAACTCACGGGAGCTCATATGAAGATTCTGGTGGGGAAGAGGATGCACTAAACCAAAGTAAAGCGCGTGTGATTGAGGATTTGCAGGAAGTTCAATCGCAGTGGACAGATAAGATTAATAGTGACCCTTCACAGCAGTATATTGTGACTGCAGAGTCATTGAGAATGTTTGAGGAAGCGAAACGATCAACATTTGCTCAATTTAAAAACAACAAAGACAATGCAAACGTTCAAGACAACCAGTTATACACAGCAGTCATCCCGACACTTCCTTTGGTATCGTCGACAACTAACGGCAATAGTGACAATGATGAGAGTCCGAAGAACCAGATACGTAGAACTATAGAGAGAAATGCTTTACGCAGAAGTTTATTGAGGTATTCAAATGAACCGGGAAGTAACCGCAAACACGCTGCAGCTGTTAGAAAGAATTCTGAAGATTCACTTGTAGAAAGGATAAGAAAATTGACGTGTGATCTCGATGAAGAAGAGGATGCTAAGAAACACAAATCCAACGGAAAAGAGCCTAGCAAACCTGGCATTGATGTTGCAACGGAGACGGCGGGAGATGATCTAGAAATAGATTTTGGAATCAACTCTACGATACCACCTAGGAGCAGCCCACCCGGAGAAGAATCCAGAAAACCTCGTGAAACACAAAGTAATAAATTCATTACCTCTCCCAGCTCCGACTATGGTGTCCGGTTTATTGAAAAAACCTCATCGCCATCAGCGTCCACCTCTTCGTCAAATTCGTCCGGATCAACTTCATCAACGTATAAAAAACTCACTGATCTCTTTGCACGGCGTAATAACGAAAACAAAACAACGACTGATTCGAATAATTCAACTCAGCGTAACGATTGTGAAATCAACCACTTATCTTATCCGCCACCAGCTTCAGAGTCTCAAAACTGGGACACGAACTCGTATCAACAAACTGAGTACAGCCAATTCAATCCTCCAGACCTGGGGAATGGATCACCTAACAATGTTACCCCACCCAAAGATTTTGCTGAGAACATGTTAACAAGCTCCACTCCTGATATCCACGAGAAAAATATAATAAGTGGTAATTTTGTAGGACCAAAATGTGCAGTATTGAAAGTGAGTTCTACTGCAGAAGCAAGAAAACAATTCCTGTCAACATTAGCTCCCTTAACGGCCTGTGTTAGCGCGGTACATAGTGAAGATAGTGACGGACATAACGATGACCATTACAAACAAGTACCTGTTACCTCACCTCTGTCAGTGTCCGTACCTGGTGATAGGACATCAGTTGCCAGTACAAATACTGCGGGTGAAGAGACGGAATACAGTTTAGACGATATCGATGAAGTCTTGCAAGATGATCAGAAGGCTCCGCAACCAGATGTAGTGGCAGGAACGCAACCTCAAGGTTCAAACACCCAAGTCTGTGATGATACCAATGGACCAATAGACGAGTTAGCTCTATTTGTACAGCAAGACGCTGGACGCACTGAAAGAATTAAGAAAAGGTACAGTTTAAACAGTTCAAGCACTGCATCGGAGGATGACGAGCACGATGATTATGGTTTCAACCGCCGACCATCTGTTAGAGGAATCAAACCAAGGTTCTGCTCGACCAGTGAAATACTTCAACAAATACAGGCCCAACATCAACCTCCAGCATTGGTTACTAGGGTAGGGAGTCATATGACGTGGCCCTACAGTTCGCCGGAAACGGACGATCCAGCAGTGGCTCATGTTCCCATTGGGAGAAGACGTGGGATCCTTCACGTGAAGAACACCGGTACGATGCCTGTTTTACAGGAAGAGAATCCATATACATATAGTCCTACGGAGCAGAATCGTATGAATCCAGGCATCCCATATTCAGGGGACTATCATCCTGGAGCCGTTGTTCATCAGCCCTCTCCGACAGACTCTGTAAGGAAAGATGGTGTAACCCGTCGTTATGTTACTCCCAACCAAATCATGTATGCGTCAACAGGAAATTTGTATCAGCACCCTCAACAGATAATGAGGATTGGTGGTGGTTGTAGTGACCTTCAAATGTATGGGAGTTTGGGAAACAGACCACACCATCACGTGCAACATCTTCAGTATCCCGCTGCATCTAACTCACCTCCTCCTCCAGGGGTATATTGCAATTATCCCCAGCAATTTCAGCAAGGATCGCAAGAACAAATTTTGCCTCTGCCAGTGACAGACCCTGGAAACGCTCCTGGCTTTCACCAGCACTACCTTGAGGATCAGCGATTCTCCTCTGTACAAAGTTTGGATCGGAATACTAGTAGCATGTATGGCAGGCGTGGTAACCAGGGTTTGGTTCAGATGAGGGTATCTCCAGTCTCTGCTGGTTTCACTCCACACTACACAGGACAGGTTGGTCCAGCTGCTGCAAACATTCGTTTCGCTACTCCGTTTAACGATCCAAACGTCACGGCGATAATAGAACCCCACTACAGTACTCTACAATATGCAAAACCCTGCCCGAACAACTCATCCAACGCAACATCGATCATTAGAGTTGGACAAGGTCAGCAACAAACTATCCGTGTTCCTTATCCTTCTGGAACCCCGGTAAAGGTTCACCTCCTGACAAGAACGGGTGTTGGGTGTCCACGCAGTGAGAGCCCTCAGAGAGGGCCTGGTTCCCCTGTAGGACATCAATCTTCCTCAACCCTACCTTCCGGTCAGTATGCAAGTCCTCCACAACAGTATGCTATAGCGAGAGGAACCCAGACATCTTCCACCCCTACCACATCCTCAACGTTTTATCAGGTACCACCCAACGCAAGGTATTACCCTCAAACCCCTCCTATGACAAATAACATTGGACCCATGTACAACCACATCCCCCCTCAACAAATGCATAACAACACCAGGGTATCGATGGTGAATGCGGAGCACGCTGTAAGACCAATTCATTCCCCACCTCTATTGAACTATTGTAAACCGCACGTCCAACAACAGACGGGCAGAACGACATCTCCACTTCCTTACCAAAACATCAGTAGCTCTTCGTCGTCTACTGCTTCCTCATCACCTACGAGAAACAAATACAGCAACGAAAGGGGCGTTCCTGAAGGAGCAGCTAGCTCATCTCCGAGTTTTCCTCAAGACTCCTTGTATCATCTTCCATTGTCAACTAGCAACGCTTTATCACCCGTCGATTCAAATACCCAAACTCTTGCTCAATCCCCCATTTCAGCCCCCAACACATCAGCTACGTCGGGAACCACGTCAGTGTACTATGCGATGAATGTTTGACACAACAATACTTATTATTACTACTGTAGCTTATTCTCTTCCAACGAATAAAAGGTATTTGTAAATCACGGTGCTTCCCAAGTATTCCTTAAGGAAGTTTATAAAATGGTCGATTGGTATTCTTATTTGAACAATTGTAGCTCCACATATATAACATTTTGTACAGTTTAATATTGATAAGATTTATTTAAAACGGCTTTATGTCAAATATCCTTTTACACTGCCAAATTAACAAATTGTGTAAACGTTAATTTATTGGAATATTGTTTGGATTCTAGGTTTGTTAAACATTATTGTTTAATCCTAACTTTTATTTTAAAATACATAGATATTAACATTTTGATGATTTTTCACCATTTTATGACTGAAAGAGATCTTCCTTCCTATATGCTTCTAGAATAATAGATGAAAAAGTCACCTTGAACAATTGGACTCGACTAAATTGTGTTTATTTTTAAATAACCATAAAGTTTTATAAATATATTATTTTATAAAATATTTTACGTGGGCACAACAGAAAGACAGTGTGTACAGTATTTATTTAATGACTAACTCAAATTACTTATTTAATACAGAATACGTATTATTAATCAATTATCAAATTATATTTTGTGTAATCTAGTATCCAATTTAAACTCATATTTATTCAATCTGACTTTTATATTTGAAAACAAAAATAAAATGTATATGTATACTGTTAATAAAACAATAAGTTTATTTTGAAGACAAAAATATAATGTAACAACACGAAGAACTTAGTATATGAACTACAAATATTATTGAATAGTTCACGTTTTAAAGTGTATAAGCATAATGTTATTGATTTTAGGTTGTCATTTAAATTGTTGATCATACTACAAATACATAATACATTATAATATTATATATTATCTATCTAATCCTTTACTGAAACACCCATATTTTAATGTGCGTATTTAACTTTTTGTTTATTTTAATTAATATATTATAGAAGTGTGAATATAGAATCAAAATGTAATTCGAAAAAGACTTGTTTGTAAAAATACATAGAAGACTTGGGTACCCATATTTAAAATATATTCATAGCTAATTATGTTATTTTATTTATTAATGAATAGGAGACTTGAGAACCGATATTTAAATGTGCATAGTTAATTATGTCCCTTTATTAATGAATAGGAGACTTGAGTGCCCATATTTTAAATGTGCATAGTTAATTATGTCCCTTTATTAATGAATAGGAGACTTGAGTACCCATATTTAAATGTGCATAGTTAATTATGTTCCTTAAATTAATAATACAAACGAGACTTGAATATTTAAATGTTCATAATTAATACTGTTCTTTTAATCAAAAATAAATATCGGTTGAAAATTATTATTGTGATACCATAAATTATATACTTTGTCAAAACATTAGAATGATGGGAATATATAACGACTAATATTTTGTAAGAGTTGAAGTAGATGGAAATCGAAAACGGTTAAATCTCTGGACTACAGGAATTGTGCAGATCATTTGAATAATCTATCCATAAACTATTTAATTTGAGATAATTTTTGTTTTGTTTGTATCTGTCAACCAATTACTTGAAAAACAAGTCATAGTTTGTTGGGAAACCAATTACATGTTTGAAATTTTGAAAATAATTAGTGTATTCCACCAGGTGTTGTGTTGGGCCCACTATTTATTGAATGCTCTTTAGTACAAGAGTTGGCTAAATAGTTGTTTATCTGATAACGACTCTCACCGCCAAGCTAGGGGTGTCCAAGATACTCGTCACACGTACAATCTACTTATTACAGAACAAAAGCCGCTATTAAGTTTTTTTTCTTAATGTGCATGTATTTAAAATATATTTAAAGTCTATTTGTTTGGCCAATCTCACTTATGCGTATTGACAACACCTTCACTCGTCAACCTTGTCTTGGTGTAAAGTTCTCGCCTCAGGACCCGATAATTAAGGCTTCAAACCCAGCTGGGGAAAGTGCACGTTAAATATCTCGGATAATAAATAACACCTCCATTCTGGCGGATAACCGAGCATATTTTGATAGTTCCCGTTGATCCGACAAATCAGCGTCACCAACCTAAATCTCTGAAATTTCTGACGAAGTTGGAAAAACACGGCGCGAATCCTTTACCTATACTACACGTGTTCTCACAAAGTGTACAACACAATTACTGCTGAATTACGATCTTTATTATTGTGAAAGTGTATTAGAATAGTCTATTTACGATTAACGGTTTGTCTCTAAAAATATTTGTGTATTCAATCTATATGAATTCATATATATATATATATATATATATATTTCTATTAAAATTTTACAATAACAGAGCATAATATGAAGTAGTAATTGTTTTGGCATGATGTGTCCAACACAACATTAAGCGTTGTGCTTCTATCTCCTCTCTATCTCTTTAAACGATGCAAAAGTAATTGTAAAAGAATTCCAAATGGGCCTCCATTCGTAGGTATACATGGTTGATGTTTTGTTTGAAAAGATGTCATTTCGTTTGAAGATAGAATCATTATTTTAAAACTGTTGACTTGCCACCTTTGTATTTAAATATTTCACACACGACAGTTAAATCTTTGTCTCAATTGGATAAGTACTCCTTCAATAGTTGTTGTTACTGTTCATAAATTTTGAAAAATGACACTTGGGCACGGGAATCGAATCCTGGTCCCTTGGCTTTGTGTTCCAATGCTCACTCTACCACTGAGCTATCGAGGATTCGCGCCGTGTTCAAGTTTATTCTCCACTCATACTTAGAGGCAGAGTCTGTGATGGACTTGTGGAAATCATCGGCTAACCATTGAGTTATTATTGATTCCGACCCGCTTCAGTAGCCACGTGGTCTAGGCCTCTATTCTAGCAGTAGACTAGACTGTCTATGACAGGGATATCGAGGTTCGAATCTCGGTCGGGTGTACTGAGTTCTTTTCCTAAATGGTTTTCCACTATCCACACAAATGCGGTTACATTTCCTATAAATATAACCTTCTTAATCAATAAAAAATGTATTGTAATTAGTATATAAACCTATAATTCGAACGGTTAGTAAGACGCGGTGCTAAAAATAATATTATTGATACCACTTTTGGCGATTCTGGATTAGCTTTATGCCGTTATTAGTACATTGGCATTGTACATGAAATCTCATAAAGTCCCTCCTAAGTTGTCGATGAATGCGATATCAATTATAACTCTTTGTTAGCCGATAATTTTTACACGTCCATCACAGACTCTGCTTTAAACTAAAAGTGAAGGATGACCCTGAGAATGGGATGAATTCTGTGTATCTCAGTGGTAGAGCATTGGTGCAATAAGCCAAAGATCACGGGTTCGATTCCCTTGCCCGGGTGTAGTTTTTTTTCCTTCAAAATTAACAGGTATGATACTTGATACGTCTATAACCATAACTTAAAGATCGTTTGCATCTTCTAAGCTTTGCTAAACATGTACGAGGGTGGCCTGGAAACAATTAGACGATCTAAGCTTTGTTAAACATGTACAAGGGTAGGCTGGAAACAATTAGACGATCTAAGCTTTGTTAAACATGTACAAGGGTAGGCCGGAAACAATTAGACGATCTAAGCTTTGTTAAACATGTACAAGGGTAGGCCGGAAACAATTAGACGATCTAAGCTTTGTTAAACATGTACAAGGGTAGGCCGGAAACAATTAGACGATCTAAGCTTTGTTAAACATGTACAAGGGTAGGCCGGAAACAATTAGACGATCTAAGCTTTGTTAAACATGTACAAGGGTAGGCCGGAAACAATTAGACGATCTAAGCTTTGTTAAACATGTACAAGGGTAGGCCGGAAACAATTAGACGATCTAAGCTTTGTTAAACATGTACAAGGGTAGGCCGGAAACAATTAGACGATCTAAGCTTTGTTAAACATGTACAAGGGTAGGCCGGAAACAATTAGACGATCTAAGCTTTGTTAAACATGTACAAGGGTAGGCCGGAAACAATTAGACGATCTAAGCTTTGTTAAACATGTACAAGGGTAGGCCGGAAACAATTAGACGATCTAAGCTTTGTTAAACATGTACAAGGGTAGGCCGGAAACAATTAGACGATCTAAGCTTTGTTAAACATGTACAAGGGTAGGCCGGAAACAATTAGACGATCTAAGCTTTGTTAAACATGTACAAGGGTAGGCCGGAAACAATTAGACGATCTAAGCTTTGTTAAACATGTACAAGGGTAGGCCGGAAACAATTAGACGATCTAAGCTTTGTTAAACATGTACAAGGGTAGGCCGGAAACAATTAGACGATCTAAGCTTTGTTAAACATGTACAAGGGTAGGCCGGAAACAATTAGACGATCTAAGCTTTGTTAAACATGTACAAGGGTAGGCCGGAAACAATTAGACGATCTAAGCTTTGTTAAACATGTACAAGGGTAGGCCGGAAACAATTAGACGATCTAAGCTTTGTTAAACATGTACAAGGGTAGGCCGGAAACAATTAGACGATCTAAGCTTTGTTAAACATGTACAAGGGTAGGCCGGAAACAATTAGACGATCTAAGCTTTGTTAAACATGTACAAGGGTAGGCCGGAAACAATTAGACGATCTAAGCTTTGTTAAACATGTACAAGGGTAGGCTGGAAACAATTAGACGATCTAAGCTTTGTTAAACATGTACAAGGGTAGGCTGGAAACAATTAGACGATCTAAGCTTTGTTAAACATGTACAAGGGTAGGCTGGAAACAATTAGACGATCTAAGCTTTGTTAAACATGTACGATGGTGGCCCGGAAACAATTAGACTATCTATGCTGAGAAAAGAGATGGACAACGTGCTGAGGTTTGTCTGACGTTCGGTGGATTTCACCTGAAGGATATTATCTTGAAAAAGTGTAGCATGTAGTTGGCTTTTATTTCGTTAGTAAATATTTAATTTTCAATTAAAGTGTTAATTTTCAAGCTAACTATCATCTAATCGTTTCAGCCCCACCCTGTATAATTAATTGTATACGCTATTACTTTCTCCAGCTTTTTCTAGGTTCATATACTTGTTAAGAGTGCTTCTTTATTCTGTGTTTGACCTTCGTCATTCAGAATTCTTCTTTTGTAATGGCTTACATAAAACTCTCTTGCAATCACGAGAGCTCAAATGTACTGATTATGCGAATGGCAACTAATTTTTGGACGCTAAACATGTCATTCTTATCTATCTACGCATGCACTGTCTATGTATGTGGGTGTTGGTTGTTGGATGATACAATGACAAAATATTCATCATCAACTTTCTGAATGATACTCATTGAAATTAACAAACTCTGGAAACTAATTTAAATAAAACGGCTAATGCATGGATTAAATCAATATCATTAAATTATATCACCACCAATCTACCTTGTGTAGTAGTATTTCATATCTAACATCAACAGTATTATGTAAGGACTTTCACCACTCGTAGTTTCCTTCATATTTATAGTAAACGGTATTTGATAATAGTTTCAAAGTAATTCGAACCATTTCGAATAAAACACAATGCTTATTCTGATTTAGCCTCATCAAAAATGGAGGTGGAGGTTATCTTAGATTAGTTGAGTCGGTTCCTTTCAGATCTGTCAACAAAAGATAAACGTTTCGCGTATGGAATTTTCATTTTGGAAAATTATATTGGACACCCCTGGCCTGTAAAGTCGACCCCATATATAGGAGCTAACACAGGGCTACCATGCGCCGAGAAAACAAAAGGGAATTTAGCTAATTCGAGTAAAAACACTGAAATATTTGTTAATTTCGGACATTTAACTGAACGCTTAAAATAGCACGACTTTGGATGGATGAAAAAATGAATTTAAGAATTAAGCGCGCTGTTTCAAACATGTTTTATTACCCTCCAAACAAGGGTTGTGAAGCGACTGAAGATGTATTTACCAATTCATCTTAAGGTGGGATGGAAGGGGACGCTAGAAAAAACCAGTGTTTTTACAGTTTTTGGAGCAAAATTATTATTTTTTGGAAAATAAATAAAATTTTGCTCCGGAACAAACATATAGTTTAATTTTCTTCACATATTGACACCAACAGTTCCTGAATATCTGTCATTAAATTCCAGAACATCCTTGAAAGATATTCAAAACATTTTGAAGTCACCGTGTGGAGAAAATTAAATTATATATTTGTTCCGAGCAATATTTGATTTAATTTGGCAAAAAATACGTTTTGCTATAAAAACTGCAACATCACTTACCTTTTCTGGCGTCCCCTTCCATCTCACCTTAAATCGTCCTGTTTTAAACATAAGTTAACATAACTTCGCACCAGTCACTTTGATGAAAATTGAAATCTTATTAATACTTTTTTTTTTAATCAAAGCTGCTTGCAAAAATGGGAACTACTTATGGAAAACTTGGAAAAAACAGGGAAATTGGTAGTAAGAAAATAGTGTCAACCCTGTAACATATTTTATATTTATACTAACGTATGGTTTTATTGAAGTCCAAATAAATGTCTTGTCTTCAATTATTTCCATATTTTAAGATTCTATTTTGGAAATATTACAGTTGACTTACTTGTGGGGGTGGTAAAATCCATAGCTAAAAATTACACAGTGGATATTCCTTTAAAATAATATATTATGAGAGCAAAGGTAAACATTTCCAAAAAAAGTCAATAGTTCGATTAGAAACATTATTTCACCTATGAGGTTGTGCTTGATGCTAACGAAATCCCGCCTAAATAGTTGTATCGAGAGATTGTTTGATGACAGATTAACGGGAATGTTCAAGACATGATTACTCTAGAACCAGAAATGTCAAACTGCGATTTGCTTTATATATTTTTCACTTCACAACAGCGAAATTAGGATCAATAAAATAGTTTGTTTTTTTAATTTTAAAATAATATTGTTTTGATTTGATTGTGTTTTTTTAATATGGTAAAACTGTTCCACCGGTATAGATTCAATTGTCCTCCAATAAAGACCACATAAAACCGCACCGCAACGTGCCGCCTGAGCCCCAAGTTTTGGAACCTGCTAATAATGAGTCTCAAGTGGATTATTCGATACTCGCTAGAGAGTTTTCTTGTATGTTTCAAAACTAGGGCCCCTGGTTCCAAAGTTACATACTATATATCTATCTAAATAGCTCAGAGTGGTTACACAACTCAAACTAAGTTTCGCATAGTGGTGAGGTTTTTATACTTTATTTAGAAAAAGAAAGGAGCCAGTGTAAACCTTTTTACCACATTTAAAAAAGAAAAAAATAACTAACCGATTCCAATTTCGCTGTTGTCAAATAAATAATGCATAAAACTGCACTTCAAAACGGTTTATTGTTCGAGCGTGGATTTGGTCTCATTAACCTTTCACTTGTAACTTACATACTCCTTTACGGGGTCACTCAAATGGAATGGCTGCCAACATAGCCTCATTCGTGGAACTAAATTAAATTAGGCAATTAAATGATTGACTTTACCACTGTCTACCGTTGCATAAGAAAAATATGTGTTCATTTTGTAGCACCTGCATATATTTATATAATTTGATCATAATTTTTTTTTTCTATTTTAACTGGAGTAAACAGGATATTGTAAAAAAATACATTTTCAAATACCTGAAATAAGTTTTTGATTTACTCAAGTTAATTATATTTTTTTAAAGAAGAATAAATACAAATTACGAGGAGAGTCGTATTTGGTTTACTATCAGAGCTATTATAATTCTAAGTTTAGACTATTTTTGGTTTTTATGTTCAACGGTTGACTTATTCTCTAGACACATTTTTAGCTTTGAATGCCACATAAAATGTGTTTGTTTTTACTACGTACTACATTATATAAATAGCTGTACAGTAACTAATTTGCTTGTAAAATGTGACATGGCCGATGTTTTGACTGCAAACCTTATTTATGTTGAGAGATCTTTTAGATTTAAAAAAAATTAAGACTATATTCAAATAACCCTATAAACGTACCTAAACTTTGTAAATATTAAACCAGATTGAGAGCCCCCAACATTCCATTACCACTAGCTATGTAAGTATGAATGAAATGATTGTATTGGTGTTGTGTTATAAAATCAAACTTTTCTCTAAACATCTATTTATTCACAAATACTTGTGGTTACCTGTTAAACAAATATTCTTGTACTTACCCATTATTAAAGAAAGTAGTTTGGATTGAAAGAATTTTTGAGCATCTTTATGGGACATGATGAATGGGAGTGTTTGTTTTGAAAGATTATATTTATATTTATATTGATATAAACACAATATTGTTTGTATATAATACATGTCTTTCATAATATTTTAGAAAATGTATGATAACATTTTTTCTGAAAGGGTACAGTTTATAACTGGTTTATGAAAATTGTAAATAATGTTAAACTAATAATTGGGATTTAGTCCCTTAAATATTACATTAAAACAAAACAGAATGGCCTATGATGTACAGTTCTTTTTCTTTCAATAAAATAACTTATTATATTATATAAATAATGAAACTATTTGTTACTACTGGGAGTTAGAAAACTGATATGTACGGGTGTAAACACATTCCACTGTTTCAAGATCATCTAATACTGCATAGGAAATTATTTAAATGCTTTTTTTAATGTTGTATTAATTCAGTTATCAATTAGTTTGTATAAATTATTGATTTTGATTATTGTTGTTTAGAATTTTATATTCTTTTTGAAAGAAATAGGTGTAGAGAATTTAAAAAAATCAAAACCATTATACCATACAAAATTAAAAATTAGTCACTCATACAAACAATTTTCTTTTATAATATTTAGCTTAGTAATTTATAATTAAAATAAAATATTGTATATTTTCAAGCGTTTAGTATTTTAAATTACATTCATGATTTTGTTTGTAAACTACTAAATGATATAAAGCATATAATAATAATAATAATAACTCATAATAAAAACACCACTAAATTAAAATTATAACTAAACTATATTAACAATATGCTGTAATGATTTATTTAAAACAATTGAAATAATAATTAACTCTGTGTTTTGTGGGTGATGTTTCTAATAAATTTGTTTGGCTACTTAAATGTTTACTAAATTGGCTTCCAATTCAATTGATCATATTATTGCTCATATTTAAGGTGTATGTAAGTTAAATCAGGCTTTAATTTATTTTTTACCATGCTACTAGTAAGTGTACTAATTATTTATGTTATAAATGTTAAGCTTGATCTTCCTTATATTCTCTCAAAAGTAGCATTACTATTTATTAAAAAATGTAATTCATGTTTCGAAAATAAATTCTAGTTCTAAGATAACTTTAAAATTTTCACTTTAATCTATAAGAGTAGCATATTGTTAACTTATATATCGAGTCTGTTATGTCTATGTTGTTAATTGCATGAATGATCTTGCCAAAAACGACATAAAAAAACTTAGAAACTATTTTGTAATATCCACATGAACCCTAAGTAAGATTCACCGGTCAAGATTTTCTTGGATCTAATGTTTTTGGTATAACATTTTATTTTTAATTTATTGCTTATTTATTTTAATATATTTAAAATAATATTTAATACGTAAATAATAGAGATTAGATTTATTTTTTTACCAAAGTTTTGTACATAGCCTGCCTCAACTTCGGCTTTATTTTTAAATATTATCCAAAAATCTTTATAAAAATTAATGGTTCAGTACATTTTGTCATCTGTATTCTAAGTTTGATACAATTATATCCAACTAATTTATTTTAAATGTAAAAAATATTTAATTACATTAGTAAACTGTTATTTGTTGAGTGAATGTAGAGCTTTGCATAAGCTATGTCTAATGATAACCTTCCTTTGTTTAACTTTGAAATTTATCTCGCCAAACAAATCTCATTTAGGAAACATTCTACATTACGTAGTCTACCATACCGTACTGAAGATATCCTTACTCTAAAAAATACTATCATTCCGGACTAATTTTATCGTACAAAGAAACAGAAGTTGAGTCAGGTATAGCTCAGTGGTGTGGTATGCGCATACAATTTTTATGTGAATGTTTGAATACAGGATCATTTTGTTATTAATTGGTTTCTCACTCTGTATTAATGTTCTTAGATAAAATAAATTATGTTGCTAGATATAAGTTTACATTTTACATTATATTATGAATATAGCTACAGTACAATATTCATTGATTCTGTTAGCCAGAAACGTTACTAATAGATCTACTTGCACATATTTTTATATGTCATATGCAGTTGTCGCACCTGGTGGAATGAAATAACTTGAACTATGTAGTAAAATGTTATCAATGTTAAGAATATGTTTATATATTCTTAAAGTGTCTTCTTAGCACCAGAATCCTATTATAGCTGGATCTTCCAACAATATTCATACATCCATACATAACAGTCACAGTTTAAGAGTGTGCGTCATATGTCAATCAACTCTGTGATACAGTCGGCTCGAAATCGTAAATTTATACGAACACTAATATACGTGGATCATTTCTGATTAGACATTAATGAAGATAAAGAGTTAATAGAAGATCCTAATACAGAACATTGTTGAAATATTAAATTATATTTGGATAAAAACTGCACTGAAAAGGCCGTTTTTAAACATTTTAGAACGGCTTCACAGATAAGCACTGCTCACAAATCTTCATTCTGTAATGAGGGACACACTGTAGTTATTAACAAGAAACTTTATCGTTTTGTCCCCCATCACCACCGCGGAAAATGTCGAGTAATCATTCTAATACGAAGGCACTGCACACATTTCTGCATTTCGTAGATCTTTTCTATTCCCTTTAACCTGACGGTCTAGGGGTAAGGTGTCGGACTTCTGTGCTGAGGGTCCAGGGTTCAATCCTCGGTCCCGGCACAGATTTATTTTATTTCTAAACCCTTCCTTCACCTCTGACAAGACATATTGTAAATGTGGGGAATGCCAGGCCTCCACCGTGGTTCGGATCCCACGTTAAATTGTAGGTCCTTCATTTCATCTCACAATCACACTACCATTTCACATTAGCGTAAGTGCGTATAACCCGAACGGGTAGTAAGACATGGAGTTGAGTTGGGCCTGCTATGATACACGCTCTTAATCTAACAGTTTTTGTTGAGCTAGTGTTTGAACAAATTATCCTGTAAACTAAATTAAACCTCTGCTAGCGCTAAGCCAAAGGTCCTGGGTTCGATTCCCGTTTCCAGTTGTCATTTTTCAATTTATTCGATTATAATGTAATTATATAATCGTATAACGTAATTATATAATCATTCATCCTCCAAACTTCACCTTTCATATTTACTTAATCGTATAGCGTTGCTTTCTTACAAAATATGGTGTGTTGAAGTCCCTACCAGTTTTTTACTCTATCATTTTTTAAATCTAATACTTTTATATAATCAATTTACTATATTTGGACCTTTTCTGACGGCTTATTTTAAAACTATTACTTTTAATTTATATTCCATGAGATGTGTTGTGCTCTAATTTTGACACATGCAAGCTAAACATACTGAACTTTTGTTAATGTTGACTTCTCTGCAGCCATTAATTTTTATTTTATAAATGAAAGGTTCTTAACGGTGCGATTAAGATATAAGTTTATAACATATAAAAAGCTAATTTTGTTAAAGTGTAAATAAGCCAGTTATTTTTTTCTAACCTAATTTATGTACTTTCAACTGCCCTAATTATTGTTCGTTGCTGCACCACTGTGTATGTACTTTTAAACAATAAGACCTATACCAAATATGTTGATTAGTATAACATGGACCCTTAAGTAGATTGTAATTTAAAAGCGCTTCCCCTAGTGTAGATGATGTTTATAACTTTATAGTGTTGGTATTGTTATGAAAAGTGGATTATCCAAGATGATAAGTGCTATTGGTGCCAAAAAGTAACTACATTGTTCTCTTTAAGTGTAAATATTACTGAACCAAAGTTTAATATTTAGGTAATTGTTGTAGCAAAACTTGTGTATATTTAAAATACTGTAGTTGTAGTGTAAGACAAATGCATGTAGCCTTCCAAAGGCAACCAACTGTAAGTAAAAAAAAAGTGTTGGCTAATATGATTTAATATTCAATTGTGTTGAACATGTATATTGAATAAAATATTTGGTAAAACCATTATATATGTAGTATTAATTGTAATTATAACGCATACCTTTTATTTATTATTGTCGTATAAGTTTTGGCTATAAATTTTTTTTATTTATTACGTTGATGATAAAACTGAAGGGCAATCAAGAAAAACCATTTTGATCAGTATTAATAATGTAATCAGATCCAATAATATTGAATAAGGGATTATTTCTGAAAATAATAATAATAATTATTATTATTATTATCAGCACCTCGTCTTACTACCAGTTCGGTTTAAGAAAAATAGTAAAATATTATCCCAAGAAGATGGGACATTTTTACTATTCAAAGTAATGTTATATATTAAATGTTATTTAACAATTTACTACTACAATTATAGCCCACAAACATGAAGGAAACGGTAGTTACATTAAATTTGGAGGGTAAAATTAATATTTCAAAATGGTGTCTTGAGCTATAAATAGTAAAATAATATAACGTGGATAGCAAATCCATTGTCAGGTAATATTGTCTGTTCAGTTTGGGTGAAATTCGCTAAAGCAAAAATAGATTTTATAGATACTACCCACCTCTAATATCCAGTATTATTAAATTTGGTTATGTTTTTTTAGATCAATTAAGATCACTTATGTTCACCATTTAGAAATTTTATAAAATGGTGACAGTGTTGGGCATTTTTAAAGGACTTACTTGGTTGGGGCTTTATTTTTTGAATGAAATAAATATATGGCTCAGGCCTCATATTAGTAATCGTGATGATAAAATAGTATGAGATGGTGTAGCCTACTTTTTCAGAATGAGCACGAAAATATATTCTGGGTAGTAAAGATAAATAGTTGTGGTTATTATATCTTATGCACATAAACTGAACAGGTAGTAAGACGCGGTGATAAAAAGAAAAAAGATCGGCTATGCCTATCAGTAAAATATTTTTAATTAATTAATTATTTTAATAATCTTTTGTAAATTTCTTCAATTATAAATTTTGAACAAAATTGTTTGAGCCTTTTTTATTTCCAGTTTTCAAATTCATTCAACTAACCTAATTTTTTTTAAGAAAAAGGAAAAACATTGTTATCTAAAAATTATAACTTCACCCAGATAACCATTTTGAACAAACTCGTTATGGCTATTTTTTGTTAATTATAACTATTATTATTATCACGTCTTAATACACGTTAGGGTTATACGCACTTACGCTAATGTGAAATGGAGGACCTACAGTTTAACGTGGGATACGAACCACGGCGGAGGCCTGGTAGTCCACACATTCACAAGTTGTGATTAATACACGTCTTATCAGAGGTGAAGGAAGGGTTCGGCAATCAGATCAGGAGTCCAACACCTAGACCACCAGGTCACCTAGCATTTTTTGTTAATATCTCACAATTAAAAAGAATCAAAATACCACATAATATATACAAATTTGTCTCAGAAAAGTATTCAGTACTATTTATCATGTAAAACACTGCTGAGATGATATTTTTGAACTAAATATTTTGAGCATTTTTAGGAAAAATTTCGAATTTTCAAAAATAAGTATATGGTAAAATACCCTTAATATGGCCATATAACATAAAAATATCAAGTTTGTACTAAATCCATTAGATTGTTTAAGTTATAGTCCAGATACATACATACATACATACATACTGACAGACATGATTATAAGACCCACATTTATGAACATTGTTCGTTGGTTCTAACCCAGCCAGAGATGACGTATTTTTATTGAGCGATAAAAATCCTTCGGAATGGAAGTAAAGCCGTCGGTTCCATGTCGATTGCGGCATGTAAAATAACCTTGTAAGGTATGTGAAAATACCTTTCCCGGCGAAATTAGTAGAACCTTTCACTCTCGTTCATAGACATTTTCCTGTGATTATATCAGTCTGTTCAGAAATTGCAAGTTAAAAACTAAAACTAAATAAAATATACTTAGCACCGCGTCTTACTATCCGTTCAGGCGATACGCTTAAGTACTAATTACTCTAATGGGTTAGGAATTGGGAAAATTGAATATAGAGGAAGTGAGCCCGCATTTGCGTGGAGAGAGTGAGAGTGGAAAACCATTCAGGAAAAACCAACCCCAGTTCATCCGAGTGAGATTCGATCCTCGGTCTCCCCATTCTCGGCAGTCAAGCTCAACACGAAACTTGCACGTTATCTAACTAACTACGCCACCTGAGTCAGGTAATAAATAAAATAAAACATATTTTTGAGTTAAAGAGCACTAAACGTCAAGATCCATTATAATAGCTAAATATAAAATATCCAAGTTCACAATACTTTATTTATATTATGATAAAGTAAAAGGTTAAAAGTAATCTACAAGAGAAATGTAAGATTTGTCCGTGTTAACCATATTTTAAGCTCTTGTAACAATGATATAGTTTTTTTTCTCCCCCGCCTGCTTGCAAAACTTACCATACCAGCATTTTATACGAATTATATTCACCATAAATTGCAGGAGATTAACTTTTGAAAGAGTTTTCCACATTTATAGCCAATTTGCAGTTAAACGTTAACACTTTAAACATAAAAGTTAGTTAAAAGAGAAAACTCTTGCTACATAAAATTATTTACCTTGCTTTTGTGGTATTCTTTGCTTGTTTAAAACTAGAAAAAATTTGAACAAAAAAAAAACTTTTGCACTTTAGAGGGACTTGATTATTTGGGCCCATGTTCTAAGGCATTACTCTCGTGTTGGTATATACTGCATTGAGGGTGGTTTTACCCCCTATACCTCCACGCAAATGCGGGTACACTTACTCTAAATTCTACTTTCCCCATCCCTAACTCATTAGTGTAATTATCACATATGCGTATAACTTAAGAAGGCTGCATGGTAGAACACGTTTAGAAATTTCGTATTATTTTAATAAGTTGTTTTAGTATTTATTAATCTTGTTTTCAACACTATGTAGGTGATAATAATTATCAGCAGGTTTCTCACCAATTAAAAAATGTAAATTTTGAGTTTAATTTTTTTTTATTCAATGACGATTCACACGAAAATTTGAATTTCTGAGACTAAGAGCGTGCATTACATACCAATCAACTCTGTGATCCAGTCGGCTAGAAATAGTAAATTTACACAAACATTATTGCAAGTAGATAATTTCTGATTAAACGTTAATAGGAGTTCCTAATACTGAAAATTGTTGAAACATTCAATAATATTTGAATAAAAACTGCATTGAAAAGTCAGTTTTTGACAATTTGAGAATGAATGGCTTCCCAGCTAAGCACTGTTCACAAATTATCATTCTGTAATAATATGAACATATTGTAGCTACTAACCAGAAACTTTATCGCTTTGTCATCGTGAAACATTTCTAGTAACCATTCAAATACGAACGCACTGCACACATTTCTGCCATATCGTACGTGGGTGTTTTCTTTTCCCTTTCACGTCCATACCGTGTGCGTGCACGCGCGTGTACACACACACACACACACAGATACGAGCCGAGAGCAGAGGTTTGGCCCTGCTTTGATAAACGCTCTTAAAACAAAAGTTTAGAAAACTAAATCTAGCCTTCCTCTATCAAAATTAATAAAGTTATGTTTTGATATAGTCCCAACAGAAAATTTTAAGATAATGCAGGATTGTTTTATAGGGTAGATTATCACACTTTTTACTAAACAATTTAAGCTTAAAATTTAAACTTTATTATAATGGGTCAGAATTTTCGCCTGCATTTAGGTGAAAACAATATTATTTTCATATCAAACAATATTTTTTAAGTCAACATTAATGATATTTTATTATATTATTATTATTTTATATATATTGATAATATATATAAAAAGGGACGGTTCCATATTACATTACTTGGCGTATTAATGCGTGAAAGTAGATCTAGTGGCATTTTTAGTTGTCAGAAAGGGCCCTTACTATGAGAAATTGACTGTATAAATATAATATATATATACACTATCACAATGATAACACTATATAGATTACACATTTACAATACAAACAACACAAACCAACAGGGTAAGTAAAACAGATCTAAAGGGGCAGATCTGTCCTTAGATGATCCAATGTTCGAGTCCGTGTGACGATATAGTCGATCGAGCCTGTTCTAAAGCATCAGCGACGGATTGTCTTACCATGTTCTCGCAAGCTCATGTGTCCTGAAGGTTCGTCCTCTAAGTGAGGGCGTAAAAGGTAGGGATGGCTTTTCAGGTACCCACTCATACATGTGTGATCACGGTGTCTTTCTCGTCGAGGCTGGTCAGGGCATCTTCTTGGTGCTCTCGTTTGGGAACAAGTGGGGGCGTGATGATTCATTCCTTTATTGTGTGTGTGTGTGTGTGTGTGTGTGCAGTAGAAACAGAGAGTTTAATTTTCTTCCCGTGGTGATATAAACAGTTGTTGACTATCTGTAATGAGCATAGCGGTATTAGATGACAAACTTTTTAAATGAAGATAAAAAGTTGTTATTAAATTACAGCACATACGTGACAGATATTTAAGAACTTTCGATACCATCATGTGAAGAAAATTAAACTCTTACGTTTGTACTGGAGCAACATTTTATTTATTTTCGCCAAAATAATGTTTTGCTTAAAAAAAACAACTACAAAAACAATGGCATTTTTAGCGTCCCTTCTCACCCCACCTTAAGGTAAAGTTACTATGTAGGCCTACTATAAATAAAAGTGCTGCCGGTCGACACAGGACTTTACCTACGTGCATAAAATTAAAATAAATATAGTGTTTAGTGTGACATTTTTGTAAAGATTTTACTTTTATTTCGAATAATTCTGTACTGCGTTCTTTTACCTCTCCTGGATACCTGAATTTAACTACACTAATGGGGTAGGTTGAAATTAGAGGTAATGTACGTGCATTTATACGGGGGGGCGGGGGAGAGAGAGAGAGCGGGGAATCATTAAGAAAAAATTTCCCTAAATACACATAGCCGTGATTCGAGCCTTGACTGACAAATCAAACTAGATTATCCTGACATTCAGTTCGCATGTCTATCGATACGGGTTTATGGACTGTTAAGGACTGTGCCTATCAGTAAATACTTTTACTTACCAAATTTTGTTGCTTAGTTTTCGTATAGTAATGCTCAATAAGGAAACATAATAAACTAATTATAATACCCATGAAGAGCAAATAAAACGGCGTCTGCATGTGGAGTAGCGTAAGCACTGTGAGGGCTTTGTGAGTCTGCAGATTTTCTTCCAGAGAAAGAACTCCGTCGAGCGTCCTTTGATGTATTACATCTTTGAACCATTTGTCGGGAAGACCTGCTTCGAAGACCCTCCCAATTATTTCGTTGAACCTCGGCAGAAACACCGAGTGTTTCGGGACACAGTAATTGATCAGTTGTGTCACCAGAGGCTCGCTCATGAGGTGAAGAAGAGGGTATCCATCGCGATGGTACCTTGTCATGCGTCTGAGGTACGTAGCTTTGCCGATCGTGGCCATCGCCGCCGTCACACCCTCGAACGCCACAGAGTCGTACAAGTTCTTGATATCTCGTATGTCTTCAAACTTTCTGGATAGCCTTATCAATATCTCACTGCTGTTGTCAGGGTTAAGAGATTGGGCGGAATTCGGATACACTCTCAGCACCAGGTCGGTCCCGTCGAGTTGTTCTAAAGTGTCGATCTCCGGTAGAAATTGAGGAACTGCCAGGTAACTGGTGAGGGAGCCTTGGAAAGCGTTCGTCATGATGAGACTGTATGTGGACCACGACAAGAAGAAAAATTTTGCCCGTTTGATATTTCTGGAGGAGTTAGTATGCACAGAAAAAAAATTCTGCAGAATCACCAGAAGTGGGAACCCTACGTGGATCCAATATAAATAGCTGTTAGTTCTCTTAAAGCTGAACATTTTGAGGAAAGACAAACCTACTGTAGCGAGGATGAAACTGCTTAGTAAGGCACACCAGGTAGAGCGGGAAAACGGGAGGGATATGTTTTTGTATTGAGCCACTCGACCAGATTTGGGTACAATAAAGATCATCGTTCCTATTTCTCGAGGATAGGTGTAGTCTACCAAATATACCCGTTCATAAGATGCAATTTGGAAAGTGCCTGTGATATCAGCTTTCTCATTGAATACATCCCCAACAGACCCTAGAAGTGTCCCGTTGGGTAAATAAAGTTCATAGGGGAAACTGGGAGAAAACACTTGCGCGGTGGCGTTCATATGTGTCGTGATAACTCTCATGAGTTGGCTGTCAGGTCCTAAATACATCCTCGGCCGTGTTTTGTCGTCGGATAGGAATGACCTCGGTTCTGAGATGGTCGTGCTGACTCTCAAAGAATGTCCTTGAATATCTCTAAATGGATTGAACGAAGCGGTTCCCTCTTGCCTGAGCCATTCCTTAGTTAAGTCTTTCTTCCTCAGATCACCACTTCCGAAAGGATAGTAAGATACCACACGTAGCAAGTATTTCTCTGAATAATAATTGCGTTTGAAACTTTTCACGTCATCTTCCAGGTACATGATGAAAACATTTGCAATTTTGATCGACCAAAACAATTCAAAAAACGAATATAGCCACTCACGTGTTTGTCCGGTGAAAGGTGTTTTGATTATAATTAAAAACCTTCCTCGGGTGTCCCATAAAGAATATCTGGATAACTGTGACAAATATTTCGTCATTATTTCTTCATCATAGGCTTTTAGCAGAATAATAACATATTTTGAGCTGGCAACTTGATTACTTGTTGGAACGCCCCATGCACTCCCATTTAGGCTAAGTTGTAATATAATACGTGGAGTTTGAAAGTTAAGGAGAATCAACTCTTCCACAAAAGTGAACTTAGTTGGTTCGTTCACTATCGTGAGGAAATCAGTGTTCTTGACAAAGTTCCTGTAACAACTAACCAGTTCATATTGTTTAGTCAACAAGATACTCTCACTGGAAACTTCGGGATGAACATAGTTTAGTTTAGAATCTACGAGTAGCCCAAACTTCAGCGAAATCATTACAATGTTGAACAAGTTAGTCATTTTGTAAGAACAACTAAAACTTTGGTTAGCTCTGAGCTCAAAATTTCAGGTGATTTTAATTTTATTGAGAGAACCTCTCTAAACTAAAAGTAGTCTTCACAACACAACCAAAATATAAGTAAATATTTACTTTCTAAAAAGTTAAAAACAAACGATTATTTAGTAGAATACTTCTACGAAGATAATATAAGCAATCAAATAATAATATGACAGAACATTACATCAACCCGCAATCGAGTCATACAGACCGAACGACCGCAGTCTGTTGACAAAAAAGAACCGAGTTCTGCGGATAGATGGTGTTAGTTGATCAGAACAACGAACCCGCTTTAGTTAATTATTGCCTATATTATAAATACTCATAGTTCAGAGCAGGTAAACATAACTTTTAGTATTAATCTGTCGGCCAATACTTCAATCAACTCAATCACGTGAAAAAACGTTTTATCTCCATACTTATAGTTATCCTTCTAGAGAAAACTATGTTTTATTTTAGTTTGAAAACACAAATTACCCCCAGGAATATATAAAAGTTCACCGGTTAGTTATTTACTCAATCATATTTACTTGGTACTAAGTGCAACATTACTACCCTAATTATTACTTACAGGTTTGACATTGTTGAAAGAAATAGATATTTAAATTGTGTTCCCTGCAATATAATGAGTATTTACAAAGCTACCTACCAACCTTGCAGTTTTGTTAGCCTTCCCCATACTTTTCGAAGCTGTCTCATTTTATATTTATACCGTCATTCAACCTATATCGTTTTTAACGGAGAAAATAGTTATATTAATCTATCATTTCAAACTCTCGAACAATATATTCCTATACACATAGACAAATACAAAACTAGACCGAAACTACTCTGTCAATCATTAGAACACTTTTATTTTGTTTATTTGGTTGGATCTATATTTTACTAACTTACTGGGATAGAACCTATAAGAGTTTGACTATTTATACATACTTAATATGTGTTTATATTTTTATTTAGTAGCTAAAACTACGTATTTGTTGTGTTGGTTTGGATGAAATTACTGTTGACGCTTGAGGGAGTTTTCAGAGTGATTATTTTAAAATAACAAAAGCCATAGTAACCCTACGTAAATAATCAACTCTTGGAAGCATTTCAAGCATTATCTAACAATAATACTTGTGGAGGTAGCCTGGCGGTCTAGGGGTAAGGTGTCGGACTTTTGTGCTGGGGTCCGGGGTTCAATCCTCGGTCTCGGCATAGATTTA
>CABEEJ010000494.1:0-33645 GCA_901482245.1 Timema douglasi | reverse complement strand
GACGTGTATTAATCACAACTTGTGAATGTGTGGAATGCCAGGCCTCCACCGTGGTTCGGATCCCACGTTAAACTGTAGGTCTTCCATTTCATCTCACAATCACTTTACCATTACACATTAGTGTAAGTGCGTATAACCCGAACGGGTAGTAAGACGTGATACTAATAATAATATTAATAATAATAATAATTAAAAATAATAATAATAACAATACTTGTGATAATTTAAAAACATTTGCCTGTTTATTTTCACGGTGGGCATAAACACACCCCTTACGTGTCGCTCAAATTTGTTGTCTGCTTGATTGTGAGGTGACAAATTTAACGGTTTCTTTCGAGTGCGAAAACAAGTCTCTGATGAATAAACCAGGAAAATAATGAAGTATTTTACCGCACTTAGGTGAAGAAACATTTGCATTAAAGAATATACCAATCAGTTTCAAAGGTAATATTGTACAAATACGAATAACATCTTTAATATATTAAAATAAGTAGCTATCACACATGTTTCATTTACATTATGTTAAGACTACACTTATTTAAAGTGTTTTTTTTATCAGGTTGTATATTGGTTTCATAAACCATATAATGTTCAAAGATCGATAACGATAATGAAATAAGGCGACTAAAAACTTGATTGCATTTATTCGATTTATTTAAATAAACAATTCATCAGTGTCAAACTTAGCTATTCTCCTCAAACCTTTTATTATGATGTATCTCATAATATATTCATACAAATTAGTGAACGTTGTCAATATGCCACATAGCCTTGTATGTGTATAATAGAGGAATAAATATCCAGAAAACTTCTCTCTCTCTCTTACACAAGGGTGTACAGACGACAGTAAGTTATAGAATGTTTTGGTTTTTTTAATAAAGCACGTTACCTTAGGTTTGTTAATTAACGGAGCTCCACAGGCGGGTTTTGATTAGATTGAATCTCAGAATGCATAAATGAGCCAACAAGTAACATATAAGTTGTTTTTCTTTGTTATTTCATGATACCCTTATACCTGTTATTTTACAATATATATCAAATTTAGGTGTAAGCGTATTTATTATGGGTTTTACCGTTTCATGAAGTAAGTAATTATTGTATCATGTAAAATTGCTATAACAATTAATAACTAGATAAAAAAACACCCGCTTCGGTGGCCGCGTGGTCTAACGAGCCAATCTTACGTTAGACCTGACTGCCGAAGATGGGGAGATTGGGGTTCGATCTTGGTCGGGTGCACTGAGAGTAGTTTTTCCTAAACTGTTTTCTACTCTCCCTCCACGCAAATCCGGATGCATTTATTCTAAATTGAGCCTTTCTAATCCATAACCTATTAGTGTAATTAGTACATAGGCCTATAAATAGAACGGGTAGTAAGACGCGGTGCTAATAAAAACTAGATAAACGAAGATAAGTTGTTTCCTAGTATATAGATAGATACCCAGTAGTCAGGAGATTATAAAAGTAATCGCGCAGTTGAGCTAAAGGTTTGTTTTAAACCTCATCGCCATTTTTGTTAGTCAAACTAGTAATATTTACATTATATTATTAAGTGAATGAGTTGAGTTTCTTTAGTTTATCTGATTTTTATTAAAAACCAAAGGTATCCTAGACTTGTTTTCTGTCACAGTAATGGGTAACAACAGAAGAAGGAACACATTCTAGTGTCGGCAAGAAAGAAAACAAACAAAAAGATGTGAAGTCAAAATGTATACTCATTTAAAAAAAATCTCTTTTATAACGTTGGAAATATTTACTCTCGATACTGATCCAAAATAAATCCAGAGGTATAATGTGACACTTAAATGGGAGGTGGGGGGAGGGGACCCTCAAGAAGAGGTGTTAAGGGGATATTTTCTCTCTTCCCTTTCCCAACCCAAGTTCTCAAATAATTTTAATATAAACTCAAACATATTAATTAAATAGACCTACAACTAAAATACCAAGAATGGAAGATGTTTAGAACGGGCAGGGTAAATTTTTAAGACAAGGCTTGCTATTTTCCTTGAATATTAATAATAACTTTGATGTATTTTATGAGCCCTTTTCCACCCTTTCTCTTAAATTGCGTATTTGGATTCCCACTGTATTTTTCAACTTCAGATCTCGATCGTGAATAATACTCTGTCCACTCGTCTTCATTTGGTTCGTGTGTTTGAGGTAAGTGAGCATGATTGTTTGGAGTTTAAGGGTTACTCTTGTTCGAGTTCCACAGAGATATTAAAGCGGGGCGCGGATTGAGACATAGTCAACGCAGCAGTCAGGACCAGTAGCGTGCCCACGGGGGGGGAGCACCCCTATCGTAGTTTGGGGATGCCCCGAGATTTGCGCAGATCCAAAGATAACATAACATAGGGAGGGGGGGCCTTATGACCAGTTAAATATTGTGAGCAAAGAAAATATCAAGTGTCACATATCCTTGCATTGATTCTCTCTAGTAGTCCTAATTGATGTTCTTGCAGTCTAGGACGTGGCCTAAGTCCTGAGGATTGCGGCAGGTTCCGAATCTCCCAGTTTCACACGTGATTCTATCGAGTAGTTGAGTTTCACAGTGGCTAGACACTTACCTAGTATAAATATTAGGTGATTTTTTGTGACAGTAGGCCTATGTGAAGGCGAAGCCAACTTTAATTTAGGCCTATTTATTTATTATTATCTCATAAAATTATCACGTTTTTAATAGTAAAAATATAAATGATAAAGTTAACAAATACCAATTAAAAAACCTTCCAAAAGAAAAACTTCTAGGTGTATATAATGGCAAAACAAAAATTTGACTCTGGTGGTTGTGGGTTCCTCCCCCCAAAACATCCCTTTATCCCCCTCCTCCCCTACTTCGCAATCCTGCATACGCTACTCGTCAGGGCACACACCACTGAGCAGAGTAGGGGAGTACTAGACAACGTTTAGAAAATCACTAATCAATAAATTACCCAAAAACCAAGTATCAGCTGTTATTTAGAAGGTCAAACACTCCCTAGGTAACTTTTTTTTAACACGTCTTACTAACTGTTTGGGTTATACGCTTACTACTAATTACGCTAATAGTTTTAAGGATTAGGATGATTATGTTTATTAGGACGTGTATCCACATTTATGCGGAGGGAGAGTGGGAAACCATTTGGGGTGAGGGAGGGGGAAAAACACCTTCAGTACACCCGACCGAGATACGAATCTAGATCTTCCTGTCATCGGCAGTTCAGGTCTACTGGCACGTTAAATCATTTTAAAAACAGTCATTTTCCAAAAATCTAGAATTTAAAAAAATTATCACTCATCGTTAAACCACCCATAATTTAAAGACTAGGGTCAAAATCAAAATCATCCCAAGGTAATTAATATCTAGCTATCAAGTTTGAATAAAATCCATTTAATGGTTTTAGGTCTGTGGCCAGGGGCAGACAACAGAAATGACAGACAGACAACAGAAAGACAGACAGACAACAGAAAGACAGACAGACAACAGAAAGACAGACAGACAACAGAAAGACAGACAGAAGGGTAAAATCCAGCTTATATGGTTCAAAAGCACGTAAAACGTAAAGATTCATCATAATCTCGAGCTCTAACATTTTCGTGATTATAATACTTTCTCTCTGAATGAGAAAGTATAAATATACCGAAGCATGTGATTTTTTAAATAAAAAGTTTCACGCAGATTAAACGCAATACAATTGAATTAAAGTTGGATTTGGAATGTATTGTTTGATGAAGTTTAAAAAAAATATAATTACTTTTACATTTTAATGTATTGTCGGTGAACTGGCGGTCTAGGGGTAAGGTGTCAAACTTCTGTCCTGGGGGTTAGGGGTTCAATCCTCGGTCCCGGCACAGATTTATCTGATTACCAAACCCTTCCTTCACCTCTGACAAGACATCTTGTGAATGTGGGGAATGCCAGGCCTCCACCGTGGCTCGGATTCCACGTTAAACTGTAGGTCCTCCATTTCATCTCACAATCACCCTACCATTACACATTAGCGTAAGTGCGTATAACCCGAACGGGTAGTAAGACGCGGTGCTAATAATAATTGATTGTCTTTTTAAAAATTATTGTTTGGACAATGTTTTAAAAATAATTTCCGCTGATATTTTCCAATCTCCTAGTATTTAACAAAATCAGATAAATTTAAATGGCAGAAACACCCGTCATACAATGAATGCACTATTAATTTAAGGTTAGATTTCTAATACCACGGGTTTCTCCACAGCCAACTAAAATAATTCACAATACATTTTCTCCAACTAGAAAACAGACGAACATTTGGACGATTTAACTATATATATAAAATACCCCTTGGTACTTTCTATAACTCTCCTAATGCTTCATTACAAATTCTCGTCATTTTTGAGATGGTGAAAAGGATCAAAAGAACTTGTCATATCAATCTTTGAGACAAAAATAATTAATGTACTACAGTATTTATAAAATTTTACATTTTTACCACCTCTTGATATACTCTAGTCTCCTAATAGTTCACAGCACATTTTGATAATTGTTACCTCTTGGTATATATTCTAGTCTCCTAATAATTCTACAACAAATTATCATAATTTCTGAGACGTTAAATTGTATGAGAAAGTGAGTGGCATTTTAGAGGATTTCAGACATAAATGTGATGCTGGTGTGAGCAACTGTTCACACAACAATGTGTGTGCTTGCAATCTCTACTGCGTATTTTATATTAATGTGATGGTTTGATAATTTTTTTCAAACTTCTTTAATAGAATTTTAGTGGACGTCATTGTGTCTACTAATTTAGTTACTGTTTGTATTGTGTGTTTGTTTGTTATTTAATATTATTATACTTTCAACAATGTTTATTTTTATTGTTTATGTTAAGTGTAACTTCTAAATTCCATATATGAAAGACACATACATTATGACAACCCAAACATAAAGCAAGGAATGATCGAATTGATTTAAATTATTCCATAGTTTTCAAATTTAAAATAAGAGTTAGTTACTAGAAATACATTTTATATGTAGATTATTTATTGATCTAAGAGATTAATCGATTTTACCAATGCATCGCAGCCCTCTCCATCGATTGATGTAATCGATACTCAGGGGCGTATTCAGGGGGGGAGGACGGGAGAGCTGCCCCCTCCCACAAAATCTTAAGACTAAAATTCAGCGAGTAGCTTTTTTAAAAAAAATTAGCACAGCGTCTTACTACCCATTTGGGTTATACGCCGATGTACTAATTACTCTACTTAAATCTAGAACAGACACAACATCCAGCCCCCGGCCGTTAATTTATTCACTGTGAAACGGGAAATTCACATTTCACCAATGATACATTTTTCGGCCATGCTGGGAATCGAACTAGGGAACTTTAGCCTCAAAGCCAGAGACTCTACCGACTGAGCTAAAGTGTCGGACTCCATTACCTGTTGGCAAGAAGTACGGTACAATTTGTATTAATAAAAAAAATTGCTATAATGTAACGCTGACGAATTGTAAAAACTAAACAAAAAAACTTGAGTTTTAAATGTTATCACTTTTATTGAGCACATCTAATTAGATCGTTTTATTTGTAATCTGTTAATTACGAACTTTTTTTCCTACTTAAACAAATTTGTTTTAAAAACTAAACTAATTAAATTTAAAAAACAATAGTGATTTTGATTCATTCCGTTTAGTTAGTTGTAATTTTTCTTATAGTTTAAATTTATTTACATATCTTAAATTTTTGTTTTTGAGGGGAATTTTCTTTCATATATAGGAAATCTTGGACTTTTCTGTGGGAAACAGGAGCTACCTCTTCGTGGTCATCGGGATTTCGGACATTTGTCGCTAGAAGAACCGACCGCAAATGATGGAAATTTTAGAGCCTTGCTACGTTACCGGGACAGTCATGGAAACAACATTTTGGCCGATTACATTCTATCTTCAGCAGGAAATGCTATGTATGTCAGCCCATTAGTTCAGAATGAACTAGTACACCTCATAGGGAAACAGATCCAAACAATAATTTTGGACAGGATAAAGAAATCGATATTTTGCACCATATTAGCAGATGAAACAACTAATATTATCCGAGTTGAGCAATTTTCATTTTATATTCGTTACTTTGATGTTGAAATCATGGGTATCAGAGAAGATTTCCTCAAATTCGTCCCAGTCTATGATATGACTGGTGCTGGTATTGCTGATACAATAAAATTACAAATTTCACGTTTTGTACTTGATCTTCAGAATGTGCGAGGCCAAGGCTACGGTGGAGCCTCAGTAATGCGGGGAGCATTTACTGGTGTGCAAGCAATCATAAAACATGATTTCCCTAAAGAAATATATACTCACTGCTCATCTCAATGCCTAAACCCGTGTTTAAGTGACGTTGCCAAAACACCTTGCATTCGCAATTGTTTCTCTACAATATCAGAAGTCAGCAGTTTTTTTTAGAGTCTCAGCAAAGCGTGCCAAAGCTTTGAAAGATATTTTAGAGGCAGCAGGAAAGGGCACTGCTGTCTTCCACAAATACTACGAAACAAGATGGGTGGAGAGACACGATGATGTTTCAGTATTCCATGAGTGTTTCGATTGGATCATTGAAGCACTGGACACTATTATGAGCAACGAAGCAGAGGCAAATAGCAAAGCTACTTCTCTTTACACATGTTTATGTAAGTTTGAATTTATCATTACTTTTACTGTTATGTTAAAAATGCTACCCATGACAGACATAACATCAAAATATCTACAAAAAGAATCTGTAGGTAAAAGTTCAGCTTTGGTTAAAATTAATATGACAGAAAAGGTTTTTGCCTACGTGAGGAAAAGTGGAAAAGAAGAATTTAAAAAACTGTTTACAAAAGCTGGATGCATATCTCATAAATTATAAGTTCCTATAAAAGGACCAAGAACAGTAGTCACTCAGAGGTACAGAGCAAATGTTGACGTTGAAACCCCAGAAGAATACTACCGACGGATTGTGTTCTATCTTTATTTGGACGAGATATTAGCTTCATTGAAAGGAAGATTTTCAAACCATAGAGATCTATTAAGAGGACTTGACTGTTTAATCCCAGTAAACGCTGCCAACAAAAAGTTTAGCGACTTGTTACCGGCTTTGGAGTTTTACAAGGATGGTATGCAGCACACCAGCAGAGATATATTGGAAGCGGAATGGAGCCTTTGGGCATCACACTGGAAAGCTACAGACTCTCCAAAGCCAAAGAATGCTGTCGACACATTACAATTTTTAGTTCGAGAAATGTTTCCCAGTCTGACAATTCTATTAACAATCTTGGAAATAATACCAGTGACCACATCTTCCGTTGAAAGGTCTTTCTCGACTTTGAAGAGACAAGAATTACCTGTGAAACAGCACTGGTGAGGACCAGCTAACGTCTTTAGCTTTAATGACTGTACATAAATACATAAAGGTGAATATCTCAAAAATTATCAATCACTACAATCAAAGCAATAGAAGATGCTCTTTCACTTAAGGGTTTGTGACTTTGTGGCTTATGATAATAGTTTTTATTAACCTTATTTGGGGGTTTTTG
Source organism: Timema douglasi (assembly GCA_901482245.1). NCBI lineage: Eukaryota > Metazoa > Arthropoda > Insecta > Phasmatodea > Timematidae > Timema > Timema douglasi. Next base: position 26,130 of record CABEEJ010000494.1, on the reverse strand, counting down.
ACACTATAGTTTCCCAAGATTTTTGATGCCACTGTTGATAATATCATCAATATTTAAACACTATTTCTTTCATTTGTATTAGTTTTATTTAAAATTACTACTTTGCTAGATATTATTTAACTATTTATACTAGCTTTGTTCGTTTCGACTTTTTGTAACAGTTCCACTCTCATGTTAGAGTAGGTAGAGTACTGAAGGTACAGCCTGTTCTCTCCGAGGTGAAACGAACACGTTTTCACTCCATTCAGTTCAATTTTTAAAGATGGAAGCGAACTTTGTTTTAATTTTTTTGTGGACTGATTTGAAGGAGGTTATGTTAGTAGTAAAACAGATTTTCACAAGATAATTTTTGAAAGAGTCAGTATCTAAGTAGGCCTAATACAAAAAGTATAGTTATAATGAATTTTGTAAGTATTATACGATAACCATTTTGAAGTGAGTGTATTAATTAAAATAAGTACCTAACTAATGGAAGTAAAGGTATAAAGTAAATAAAGAATAGCGTTATAGGTACCTTCTGTAATAAAAGTCACCGAATTGTGTTGTTCATTTATTCTTTTTTTTTTTGCGTCTCTTACTATGTGTGCAAGCATGTTTTTATTTAGTACATCCAAGAATTAAAAAATAAATAAATTTATTAAATTGATTTAAGTCTTGTTAGATTTAAAAATGGCGCGCGTAGAGTTTTTTTACTTCTTATTCTTTTTCAATTCCTAACCTACTCCACTCACTCCTATCCGAGAGGTGGAGCAGGAAAAGCAGTTCTATCTGCCACGGGTATAGTTACTTCAGCGAAACGAACAGCCAGGGAGTGAGTCTACAACGGCGAAACGAACGATAAAGAGTAATAAAGTACTGATAGAACTGTTCTAACAAGTCGAAACGAACAAAACTACTAATAAAGTTAAAGAATAGCTTTAAAAATCGTACATTGTTACTATGTGTTAAGAATTATTAAACATAATTCTAAATTGTGTAAGCTTCCATGTTTTATTTTATCCTTATACTACCTAACGTAATGCGACGTAATTTGCCACCCTACCTTGTATTTCCCTATGTTTTATACTTTTTGTGAACAATTTCCAATTTATTTTCGCGTGAAATCTTCGAAGTTCGCCAGCTGGTTGCCGGCCTGACTAATGATACTATTTACATCTATTAAATAAAATAAAAGGACGGAAGGAACAACGTAAAACATAGTTTTAAATAATTTAAATAAAGAATTTTGATTTAAGGAAGAACCCTTACCTTTTATTAAACATATTAATTATCCTTTTAAGAAGTGTATTTGACTTTTGTATTCATTTTCAACGTCGACCATGTTTATTTTTAACGCATGCGCAGTTCTATCAAACAAGTGAGTAGCGAGTTTCGTGGTTGTAGAAGAAGAAAGGAAGAAAAAACGAGCGCTGTTTTTAATTTTGACAGAAGGAAATATACATTTAATTCTTTATAAAACTTTGTTCACATTCATTTGGATATATTTCAATATTTATATTAAACTTGCATTGTATTTGATTTTTATCCCTAGTCCACAGCCAACAATTTTATATATATATTAGTTTTCTCTTTGGACTTGGAAGTACGAATAGAACATTTTAAAATTTTAAATATTGGAAGGTTTTTGAATAGGAGAGAGGTCTTCTTCCTGGTTGTTGGTCCAACATGGAGCCAAATCTGTGGAGCTCCTAATTAATTTTTTTTTATAGTGAATCAAAGGTTGTGAATTGGAGTACAAGTAGCAAAAATGGAAAGCTAAGTGTGTGTGTGCAAGAACTATACTATTTATTTTCGTTTAAATTGTGGAAGAATTTGAAGTGAAACAAATTTATGAAGATGGTGTTTCAATATGGACTAATTATTCATGGGTGAGGTCAAACCAATTCTTCAACTTTCAATTATTGCAATCATTTTTTTTCTTTCTCCTATAAAAATCAGAATTTATTTACTTCCAGAAAGACAGACTAATGCAGAGAATTAATTAACATTTTATTTTATATCTAATTATTAATTTTATTGATTGTATTTTTCTCTCTCTTCTTTTTGGTTTCAACAATACTGTTCTATACTTTGTTAAATTAGAATTTATAACTAACCGGAATTCCATAGGTAAGATTTGGATGTGGTCAAAGGGAAACAACAATACATCCACAAAAGTGCCAACAATTGTTATTTTTATTTGTAGCCTAAATTACATTTTACTTCAACAATCCATTATTATCTAAATTGTTCATGTTTTTAGTTTTAAGTTTACCCAGTGGTCTCGAGTTTGAGAGTCATAGTGCCACTGACTGAATTAGCCGAGGTACATTGTTTTTCTTTCTTTTAATTATTATTTTTCCCCTAGATACTAGGGGTGGCGCCCAACAAAAACACAATCTTTATACATCCTTATGTTAACTATTGTTGTTACAGCATACGATGACAGAAGACACTTGATACTAGACAAATTATGTATCTCTCTCTCTCTCTTTCTATATATATATATATATATATATAGAAAGAGAGAGAGAGAGAGCTACATAATTTGTCTAGTATCAAGTGTCTTCTGTCATCGTATATATATATAGAAAGAGAGAGAGAGAGAGAGAAAGAACAATAAATCTCTTTCACACTGTAAAAGAAATTATTATATTTATTTTTTTATTTATTATTACAGTAATGACTTGACTAAATGCCTATAAAGTATGAAGTATTCCTCTTACAAGCTACATCACTGGTTAGTGGTTAATAATTATTATGAATAATCTTAAAATATGATTATTGCTGAGAATTTAGAAATACAGGTTCTTTACATATTTTCAAAAATAGGCTTTCAGATATTGAGGCCCCCTTACCCCCCGGCCCCCCAAAATTGAATCCTGCATACGCCACTGTCGATACTAGTCGTACAATGCTGCCTTACCAGCAGGAAGCTTACCACGTTATTCAATTGTTAAGAGTACAAGCTTGCAACATATTAGCTTTGTAACCAGAGAAATTGAGAATTGTAAGAGTGAATTGAATCTAAACATACCATTTAACACCTAAAAAATACATACGTGTTTTAACTCTCTAAATACGCAGTTTTTTTATTACCTACAACTATTTACGACCATAACTATTTTAAACATATTTTTTTAGCTAAGCTTGGTTTTCCAATGTTGCCCTATTTAGGTTAGGTTATTTGTGTTTTACACTGAAGTGTAGATTAGTTCTGCTCAATTATAAATATTTGTTGACATTATATTTGTTAGCACCTAGTGAAAAAACTATTCAATTATACCTTTTTTTAGGAAGATAGAAATTATTATCTAAAGTTTAATAGTTAATCCGGTTTTATATTACTTTTAAGTGTTAGAGTTCATTAATAATATTAGTATAAAATAATACTTTTATAATGTAAGACAAAAGAGGTGTTTTGTGTATATAATATAGGCCCCGTTGCATTAAAAATGTATACAAACTCGATTCGTCAAAATGAAAAATATGCCGAGAAATACTGGTATACTGAAGGTAGGTTATATTGTTTATTCAATAAGAAACATGATTAATAATAGTGCTATAGTACTGGGAATCTAGTTCACCCCGCTATAGTGTGGTCCAAGGGCGGAGTTATTCCCCCCCCTCCCCCTCTAAAATCATGAGAAATTTAATGTTTTCTAGCACCTACACACACAAGATTCTGAAGTTTCTGATTATAACAAAATAAACGCAATGAAAAAAAAATCTTAGAATAAACACCTTATTGGCATTTTTAAGCAAGGGTTCTAAAAAGTCCTTTTTGACGAAATTTTTATTTATTCACACATGAAAGGTTAGGCAAAGCTATGTAATGTTTATCTCGCACAATGCTACAGTCAATTAGGTGAGTTTTAGGTATTTTTTTTATGGTTTGGAATTTTTTGACACAGTTTGTTATGTTAAACCCTATCTACAGAGTCCATCCTTATATTAATATCTAAGTCCTTAATGGTCCTTAAAAATGGAAATCGTGTCTACACAGTCTGTAGATCCGTAATCAGGTGATCAATGAGAAAGTTGGAAATAATATCCAATTAAACTCTTTGAAAGGAAATTTTCTAGAGCTAAGCGCAAGCATACATCACCTGTGAGGTAGACGATATCACAGCTGAACGATTATTAAAAAAGTAGGCCTAACTACACAACATATTTTGATAAAACATCCAGGATAGGCTACATTTGAAAGGTAGGTTAAGTGCAGTCACAAATAATATTCATAAAACATGAGTTAGGCCTAGTTAGTGTAATTGCCGTGAAAATGCCATTGTTGCTTTCATTTCAATACGCACACACTTTGCTGTGATTGGTAGTCCTTAGCAGTCTGCATTGATTAGTCCTTAGAAAGCTAAAGTTTAGTCAACTTCTATGAAATGATAAGGATTAAGGAACTAAGGATAAGCGCTCTGTAGACAGTGACATCTGTTGATGTGGTGTTCATTTCTTACGTAGTACCACGCACCTCACAGATACAGAGTCCTTAGAGAGTGATTTTGTTGAAGTGGGACGAAACAATGAACATTTAATCACTCGCCAAAGACTTGTGTGCACTTTATTATGATATGTTAATCCTAGATACTGTCATGATTGTTTTTATTCCACTATGATGTTGTTTACTCTTCTTGCTACCGTTGCTATGCTTAAATAAAATGTATCAACAAACTAATAAATAAGTTCTTGCGATGTAATTATTCTTTGAATTACTACAGATTTATAATAGGAAACTTCAGGATCTTGTTGTGTCTACAGATGGTATAAAACATTATATTTATATTATTTGACACTAAAAAAAATCGCTTCCTCACTTCATAAATCCCTACCTACCCTTCATATAGAGAATATAAAAATGAATGTCTTTTTTCTATTACAATACGCCCTATCTATATGTCTTTTTTTCTCTCTTAAATTAGGCCTACACACTCAAGAAGACAGAAAATTGAATAATGACTCCAAACACAGACTCCATATCCGTAGGTCCATAGTCCTTGGTCCTGAGAAATTATATTCACATCTACACATTACATGGCCATGCAAAATGAATATGATAGTTGTAGAGTTTGTCCAATAAAACTCTTCAAAAGAATAAGCACCAAGAAGTCAGCTGATTTATAAAATAAACCAATTTATTTTGTGAAATGTCAGAAATGCACAATAGGCCTGCATTACAATTTGAACGATCAAACCTAGGCCTACAGTTAGTGTTTGCTTTTACCTGAAAATGCAAAATAAATAGATATAGGTACTGGTATTCTGAATACAAGCACAGCAAGAAAACTGTAATTGATTTTTTTTATTTCAATGCACACGTACATATTTGCTAAACTGATTGATAGTTTGTATAGACTAGTCCTTAAATATTTAAAATTGACCATTTGATACAGACTTGAATAAGTACTCTGTTGACAGAGTAATCTTTTACTATGGCATCGATTCCTTACGGACATGTACTATACGGATACGAAGTATATGGGTGGGGCCTCATACTTATAAAGTTTCAAACGTTTATATAGCCTAGTTATGCAATTAAAACAAAACTCAACAAAACCAAACAGAAATGTAAATATTTACAAACTCGCTTTTGTGGTGTGACGCACATATCCATGACGTCACCCAAATAATGTCAGATGAGATTTTTAAATGCATAAATGTGTAATAGTTGAGAGGAATACTCCACCTTTGGTCCGCATCAAATGTTTTGAGATTACTTAATTACTCACTCACGCATTAATTCATCCACTCACTCACTAATTTACCTATTCATTCACTCTATGGCATTAGCAACTCAAAAGTTTATTGCCACACTTACAAAAGGACACCTCCTACCTGTACCTTGAGCTACAGTAGCCCCATGGCTTATTTGGTGCTGACTGACAGCTGGCGGCTTTGAAAAGTTACCAGACCAAATTATGTATCCCTCCGCTGAACCATATGATCTGCAAATACATGTGTTTAGCAGCTGTCACTTCTGATAGTCATAATTTAGGTATATACCTAAATGTTGACTGTCAGCTGTCAGTCAGCACCAAAACAGCCATGGGGCTACTGTAGTTCTATCCATTCCTCCTCCTTACACCTCATTTTTTCAGGTTCATTATAATGCTATCATCCCATCAGCATCTAGATCTTCTCATTAGGTTTGTCAGCCAATACTCTGAACAAGGTTCTAGATTCTCCCATTCACGCTGCATGTCCTGCTGACCTTAATCTATGAAACTTGAGTATCTTAACACTGTCTTACGATGAGTACAGGGTATGTAACTCAATATTAAGTAACCTCCTCCATTACTCAGTAGCCTCATCCCTTTTTGAACCAAATTTCTTCATAAGCCACCTCTTTTTCCAACACCCTAAAATTTGTCTTCGTCGTGTAAGGTCATAAGAGATTGTGTTTCACAACCACAGAAAACAACTGGTAAAATTGTTTTGTATATTCTGAGCGTTACCTTTCTGGGCATACTGAGTAAAAGCATGCAATTCCCGATTGTATTCTTTTCCTACTCTCCGATCCAATATCATTATTGCTAGTTAAAATTGTTCCTAAATGTTTTAGGATTAGGTCATTGAATTGTTTGTTCAAACTATCATGGTTTTTAATAGAACTTGTAGCTTAAGTACCCATTTAACAACCAAAAATAAAAATGAGGAAAGGTCACTAAAGTTACAGTAGGGTTTAGTCTTGGTGGTTGGGTTATAATTGTCCACAATATTTATGTATCCGTAAAAAATGGGTGTCTAGGTAGTCGAGTTTGGGTGGATCCAATTTCTATTTTAAACCAGCTTATGGTACTTACCTTAAATAAATATTTATCCAAGTGTAGCAACTACAACAAATGTAACTTAAGCATTAAAAAAATCTACACTTAAGGACTATTCAGGAGACTTAAGTCAACTTCAGCCTATATGCCTAGTAGGATTCTTGTAAAAAGGGACTTTTAGAAAATACAAACATATTTCTTTGTGGTTAACACATAACATTTTACTCTCTTAATGATATTATTTCACAGGTATTGATTTTGTCTATGAAACATGACAGTTGAAAATCACATATGGTAACTATAGGCTATATGAATATGTAAAAATTGTTTTTAAAATTACTTCTGAACACGGTGATCAAACCAGCCAAAGTTTCTGGGCTTGGTTCTTGTGTTCAAGTGTCATTTTTCAATTTCAAGAATGTTTTAGTAATATTTAAAACTATAACACTTAAAACTTAGTAGTATACATTGTTAAATAAATTAGAGTATTTTTACCTGCCTCGGTGGCGTAGTTAGCCAACGCGCTAGTTTTGTGTAGAGCTTGACTGCCGAGGACGGGGAGATTTAGGTTTGAGTCTCGGTCGGGTGAACTGGGAGTAGTTTTTGCTGATTGGTTTTACACTCTCTCTCCACATAAAAACTGGTTCATTTCCTCTATATTCAACCTTCCCAATTCCTAATCCATTTGCGTAATTAGTACTTAAGCATATAACCCGAATGGGTTGTAAGACACAGTGCTAAAAAAAGTATTTTTGGAAATCATACCTACTCTCAAACTCTACTTAAGTGTAAAACTTATTATATTCCATTCACCGTAGGAATTGACTTCTGAAAGGCCTTTTTCCCTACCATAACTCAACTATATAGTAGGATATTGGTAGGAAAAAAGACCTTTCAGAGAGTAATTCCTACTGTGAATGGAATATACATAGGATAGCTAGGCTATACGAAAGGAACAAACATCGAGTCTGAGTGCTCACTTTTTCTCGATAGGGGAATAACTAAATACTTTATTAGTGGATGCACAACTTGTGAATGTGGGGAATGCCAGGCCTCCACCGTGGTTCGGATTCCACGTTAAAGTGTAGGTCCTCCATTTCATCTCACAATCACCCTACCATTACACATTAGCGTAAGTGCGTACAACCCGAACGGGTAGTAAGACGCGGTTCTAATAATAATATTAGCGGATGCCTTCTTGCTTTAATGGGAAAGACAAGGACCTTTTTGGTCCTAGCTGAAGGATCTACGTGTCCCGTTTAAAGTCATAGCTTGAATTAATCTTGGTCTTATAGGCCTACTTTATTTGATGAATCACATCACGAGTTTAATCTACTAGCTAGGCCTAATTATCACAATAATTATTAGCACTATGTTTTACAGTAAGTCGTATAATCAGGCCTTAGATGATGATTACAATATTTCTTTCTTTGAGAGAATGAGCAAAAGTATAAAAGTCATATCATATAATTTTATTGTAAAATTAATACCTTTTACAACTATGGCAGTGGTCAGCAATTGGCCAGATTTGGCCCGCCAAATTCTCCCTTATGGCCTGCAGGATCAGAATAAGGAACTGTATGTCTGTCTTTCTGTCTGACAGAACCCTAAACTACCAACCTAAATAAATACAGCTACTAAATTATTAAAAAATAGACTCATTCATAAGCCTTATTATAATTTATTCATAAATATTAATAAACTAAGAATGGATATAATTAATAGTAAATACATATTTAAATCTTATGAGAAAGATGACATTTATTGTTTTCAGCTATTTTTCAAAAATCGGGTGCTATGGTGGTACAGGAAATTTGTAGCGAGTCCTGCACATGCTCTCAGTTCAATTTGTCGCGGAGGTTTGCTTTGATGTTATTCACTGCTGATAATCCCACTTTGCAGGCAAACCCAACCATAGTCAACACATACAATGCGATGTCTCGATCATTTTCATGTAATGTAGTTGGAGTTAAGCCAAAACTTTCCCAAACTACTGCTTAAAAAAAATAAATCAGGACTTACAAATTGTTTGTAATACAGGTGGACTGAGCTACATTTTTTGATATGGTCATACTGCCTGTCAACAAAATTAATTGCCAACTGTTAAACTATGGTATTTTATTGACTAGAAATCCGGCTAATGATGTACGCTTTTGGAGACAACCAATTTCCTCATCACTCCTCTGCTTACCTGATAGAAGACATTGTTAAGGAGCAACTACATCACATCTTGAGTAAAGCTGTTGAAGTGTGTGATTTGAGAGGAACTAAAGTAATACAACTGGAAGAGCTCATTTTCCTCATGAGGAAGAACAGAGTGAAAATACACCGGCTACTTAGATATTTGAGTAAGTGTTTATTGTGGTTTGACTTATTTGGATGGTTTTTGGCTGGTAGGCATGTGATTCTTCCTGTGAAATTGTTGGCTGGGGTGAAAGGGAGGGAACAAAAGGGGGGTAGAGGCAGGCTCGTATCCAGNCGCGCCCCAGGGGGGGGGGGGCGCTCATGATGCTGAAGCCTCCCCCCCCCATTTTTTTAAAAATATTTAAAATTATCATAAAAAGATAAAAATTATAAAATTATCTTGTGATAATATCTTGCCTTGTAGTAATAAATTCCCAATTAAAAAATACTGTAGTAATTAATTTCAGTTCCACTTTCTTAATCGTGAATACTAAATTGTAATATACTCATGAATCCCTCCACACACACAGATAAAAATGTCAAGATTTCGTAAACAAAGATATTACAGTTGATCTATGCTTGCAATAACTAACAATTAATTTACTTACTATGATTTTGATTAGAATATGTATTAGTTTTTATAAAAATGTATGTAAAATTAGTATATTTTCGATTAAAAGTCATAAAAGTATATCAAGTATATTATTAGTGAATCAAGAATGTGTCTACATCAATATAGTTTTGTATGGAATTTTGATATATTTTTCTCAGTGTGTTATATTTGTCCCCCCCCCCTGTCCCTTCCCCACACTGTTTAGTCTTGATATGACTATTGTTGTTGAGCAATACTTGAAGATTGAGCCCCCCCCCCCGTGAAAGAAATTCTTGATATGTGCCTGGATTGAGGAAAAGATACAAAGAAGGGAAAAGAGGGAAGAAAATAAAGAGATCCTCCTCTAAAATAATAGCTTTTCATGGAATTGAATGCACCCTTCGTTTACCCCTGAAAGGTAGCAAGCTTACCTTGCATGGTTCTATTATGGCACAGCTTATAATATAAGGCCATAGTGTAATCTATTGAGGTAAGACTGCTACTTTTCAGGGTAGTTGGAGTATACATGCAGATTTGTTTGTAGGGAGCATGCTCATGGCTTATTACCTTTCTAAGGAGGGGCAGAAGGGGGGGGGGGCAAGTTCTCAATAACAAAGGGTTCTTCTCACAACACAATTTTTTCATGGGCCTGGGGATCACGTATTAGGATAGCACTCTAGCTTTTAAACATTAATTTTTATAGTTAATAGGACTAAAGGGTTGAAAAGTTATGGTGTTGGCATATTTTGACTAATTTAATATGTGATTTCACAATAATTGTGTATACATGTAACATTTATATACACTGTAGTCACTTAGTTTTCTTTAAATTTACAATTTAAATACATTTAACCTCTTCAATATTTGAGGGATTTAAGGTGTCACTCTTGCAATTTAGACAGGATTGCCGGTGATGAGAAGATTGAGGTTTGAATCTCGATCGGTTGTCATTAAGGTGGTTTTTCCTAAATGTTTTTCCACTCTTCTTGTAAGCAAATCTGGGTACTATTTCTCAAAACTCTACCTAACTAATCCCCATCCCATTTCTTTAATTTTTTTGTGAATATCCTGAAGAGGTAGTAAGATGTGTTTATATTTTTGATCTGTTTCAGGAGTGAAAGACATGAAAAATATGAATGGGGAGTCTGTAAATGTTGACAGTGAGAGTGTGTCTTTGGAAGAATTAAAACAAAAAAACACGGAATACCAAACGTGTTTAAATTTCCTGAAAAAAATTGACAATACAGGGGAATTGACTGACATGAATTATCAACCATTTGATAAGATAATGTATGAACGCAATATGCGTGCCGACAAAACAGCACAGATTTTGGATGAAGCCAAGTAAGTGCCATAGTGCATGGCAATGGTGCACCCTAAGGAGTGGGGGGCACAAGGTGGGGGTGGGGGGAGGGAATCACTTGCTTCACCACCCCGAAATCACAAACTTTCAAATTAAAGTCAAGTACAAATAAAACATAAAACACTGAAGATATGTCAGATGCATAGGCTACGTTTTGATACCAGACTTACAACTTTATATTCAAAAAGTATATTTATATACACATTATAACACCCCTAAAAATCAAAATGGGGGGAAAAAACACATTTATAATAGAGATCAATGTATTAGATTCTGTCCACCAATCTCTGGGTGCACCACTGATACATGTCATGTTTTATCCTAATAGTATCTGCAGTAGGAATTTTAGCTTAGGATTTAAAATGTAAACTGACCCAAAGAAAGATATTTTGGGTAGTTCAAAATGTATGGTAAAAACTTAATATTATTAAAAGTATACCGATTGATCATGGCCAGCCATGTTAATTCATTATCATTCATCGTAATAAACAATAGTTTATAAACAATTTTTGCTGGAAATCTCTGTTGATATTTTCCCCTGATGGTACTCCATATTAATGTTCTTGTCTGCAGACGGATGTTTTGTTTGAAATATCTAGGAGTTACTCAAGAAACAAAATGGTATTTCTGAGATTCTTATAATTTACTGTACACGTAATAACATTTCTGCCATCAACTCTGTAAAAACTGATTTAATTTGGACCAAACATCTGTAATTTTTGAAACAGCACACTTAACTAAGATATATGAAATTGGAATCTCTCTGCAGTTTTTTTGGCCCATATTTAACTTTAGTTATAATTTTCAGTTTTGGCGTTTTATGTCTATTTATTTTTTAAATCCTCAACAGGGAATTTAATATTATGGATAGTGTTGACCAATGCTTCCCAAACTGTAGTACTCTCAGTTCCCACCTCCAGAGGCGCACAGAAGTAAATAAACAGGCTCTGAGGTTTTCTTAGTTGTAAAATTATTTTCTATGCTAGTGAAGACCTAGACTCAGATGGAAGGATAACATTGTAATGGACCTGAAATAGATAGGGTGTAATGAGGTGGACTGGATAGAACTAGATCAAGATAGGGATAGGGTGTAATAAGTTGGACTGGATAGAACTGGCTCAAGATAGAGATAGGTGGTGTACTTTTGTAAGTGCAGCAATGAACTTTTGAGTTACTAATGCCATAGAGTAAGTAAGTAAATATTATAAACATTTGGGCAAGATATATGATAAATGAAATAGTAGAAGAAGCAAGGGTGAGATGGTATGTATATTTAATGGTAAAAGGAAAGAATCCCATTGAGAATGATAAAGCTGACAAATGAAGGGAAAAGACCACAGAGGAAACCAAGAAAGATATGAGAGGTAGAGGTAACAGAAGGTGTGGGAGTGAATGGAGAATAATGATGGAAGGACAGAGGAATATGGGGGGGTCTAACAAAATTGACACTGTCACAGGCTAGAAGTTCCTGATGACAATGCTGAAGTCTAATAAGCAAATTATCTCCGATTTTGATGTGTGTTATGGACTTTTATAAGACCTTCTTTGTCTCGTTTATGACTTTGTTTAGTTTACCACTAAGGCTTTTTTTTTAATTTGAGACGTTTTTGTTAGTTTTTTTATCACCGCGTCCCACTACACATTCAGGTTATACACTTATGCACTAATTTCACTTTTGGGCTAGGGGCTTTGAAGATTGAATTTAGAGGAAGTGTACCCACATTTATATGGAGATTGAGTGTGAAATTATTTAGGGGAAACCACCTTCAGTACACCTCACCGAGATCAAACCACAATCTCCTAATCATTGGCAGTCTAGTCTATTGCAAGAGTAGCGCCTTAGACCCCACAACCACCAAATAGGGTGAGGCAACTCTTCATGTACCTGCATGTATAATAAGGGTGTGCCGATGCGGATACTGATGAATTGTTATCAGGCGATTATTAGTGCATCGGGAACTAATCATAATCAGTGATTACTATGCCGATTAATCGTCTTTTTTTAAAGTAAAATATAAAGCAAAATTTTCTAGGTAGGAGTTTAGTGATAAAAATTGGAAAAAAAAACTTATACTCACACTGCATCTGGGCTGCGGGCTATGCAAAGATTACATAACCACAAAAAGAAATAGAAGTTCATATTGTTGATAAAACTAACAATCTAGTTCCAACTTTCTCCGGTTATACAAAGATTAGTCAAAAATTAAGATTATCAAACCTTTAACTGTTGATTTTTGAATAAAATCTTTTTGTACTAATTACATTAACTGTTATCATTCTTATAAGCATATTTCCCTATAGTTATTAATAAATAATTGATTATCGGGACTAATCAGTTTAAATAATTGTAGCATGAACAATTATTATAAACAATCGATAATCGGTATTGGTAGTCTGTTTTACTGAATAGCTGCACCTCTAATATATAAGATAGTTTTTTTTTATGATGAACTGAAAGGGATATCACATCTTAAGTCATAGATCCTAAAAGATGACTGAACACAATTTGGGAAACACTGGTGTAGACAATGACTTTTTAATTTTAATGTCTTTGTTTAATTTATATGACTCAAATGACATATATTGTAACTGAAACACTCAGAAATTATTATTATTATTATTATTATAATCCATTAACATATTCCTCAAATTACGATTCTTAAAGTTTGATTCACACTGGTAGGACTGTGCTCAGGCCGTGCTGGGATTGTGTCGTGTCGCTACCATTCACACTGGTAGGACTGTGCTGGTACTGTGTCGTGTCGTGTCGCTACCATTCACACTGATGAATCTGTGCTGAGACTGTGCTGTTGTAGACACAGATCAGAGTAAAATGTGATTGTTGCATGTTGGCTTTATCTTATTTCACTTGATAAAAAGAGGAGAAAACGAAGAAAATATTGGGTTTATAATTTGTTTAGAGCAAGAGAAGAAGGAGAATTCCACAATATATTTGGGCGACTTAGAGATGACCATCAAAAGTTTCATAAATATTTTAGAATGAGTGTCCCGAAGTTGGAAAACTTACAGAAACCCCTTGCATTCAGTTTATCATCTATATTCCATTCACCGTAGGAATTGACTTCTGAAAGGCCTTTTTCCCTACCATAAATCTACTATATAGTAGGATATTTGTAGGAAAAAAGTCTTTCAGAGAGTAATTCCTACCGTGAATGGAATATCTCCTTACAAATATTTTCTTTAGTGAGATTATTATCATAATCTTTATGCTGCGAATTATACAATCATTCATACTCATAAACCAACATTATTAAGTTTTCTTCATCCATAGTTTTGGCTTATACCACACAGTTGTGTTAACAATGTTGGAATGTTCCGCACTCACTGTCAGATTGTAGATAAGAACCTTCGTGAAGGTTCACCGCTTGCAGAAGAAGCTGAAGTAGGTGAACCGACGACACTAAGACGACATTAAGGCGACATAATCAATATTCACACTGATAGGACTGTGCTGGGACCGTGTTCGTGCCGGACCGTGACCTTGGGAAATCACTTTTGAAACGATCCAAGACGACACAGTCACAGCACGGCCTGAGCACAGTCCTATGAGTGTGAATCAAAAACGGTTTTACAAGGTAACTCTTATGGAAATGACTTGTTCGAGATTGTTGGCAGCACGACACAGTCCCAGCACGGTCTGCGCACAGTCCTATCAGTGTGAATCAACCTTAATTCATCCAAATATCTGAATTGGTTTTCTTCTACTCTTAAATACTATATTAGGAAAAAAAACAATTTTTTCAAAAAGTTTAAGCTAACAAATAATGGTGTATTCTATTCACATTTTTCTCACTTTCGTAAATTAGTTAAAACTACTTTGATTATAGACAGCGCGAGCCAATTGGATGAACTCAATTGAAAATAGTATTAAATGCAAACCCAAGGAATTTTGGAAATTTGTTAAAAACAATCGTGTGAATAAAGTTTCCCCATCTAACCTAGAAATTAATGACAGGATTATTGCTGATCCTGTATTAATTGCTAATGAGTTTGGGAGCTACTTTAATTCCGTTTATAATTCAACCCTTCCTGTCTTACCCTGCCCTGTTATTGAAATGAGCGCGTCCTTGTATCCTTGCCACATTACACCCTTGGAAGTTGCTAGTGCTATATAAAAAAAAATGAGTTCTTCTAGATGTGCCAAGACAGATGAAATTCCAAGCTTTATTGTTAAAGGCTGTGCCAGAATTTTTAGCCCTTTATTAGCCTATATCTTTAACATTAGGCTGTCAAATGAAGCTTTTCCTTTTAAATGAAAACAATCTGTAGTCATACCTATATGTAAAAAAGGGGCAAAAACAAAAACTTGTAATTATAGACCAATTTCCCTCTTAAACACTTTCTCCGAAGTATTCAAGAAAATCATACATGATCATACTTTCCACCACCTTAAAAATAAATTTTCAGATGATCAACATGGCTTTATAAAAAAAATCTGTCACTAATTTAGTAGAATTTCTTGGGCATGTTGCCCCTCAAGTCTCTGCCCAAGGTCAGGTTGATGCTATTTATTTTGACCAAAGTAAGGCATTTGTCTCATGTCAGCATAGTATTATTTGTGATTGTTTCTATCTTATAAAATTAATAATCTAGTATTGTTGTAGATTTTAATAATTAATTGTGTTTTTGTTTGCAATTTTAGCTACATGATCTTTACACAAGCAAGAAGGGCTTCATTTGTGCATTCAAAAAACGCTGAGAAGTTCACCGATTGGTTGCAATCATTTTGGAAATCACCAGAATCGCCTAAAATACATGCTAAATCTAATATTATACTAGGTTAGTTGTGTCATAAACAAACCTTCAAACTTCAAATAATTGTACTGTCAACTCTGGTCATATTGAACCTCTACGGACTCAGATATTATGTTCACTATGTACGAAGTTCATTAAAACCGATTTTTTTTAACCTTACAAACAAATTAAGAAATCAAAATTATATATAATCACTCTTTATTGAAATCTATTAATTGATCTTAAAAAAATCTGTTATATTTTTTCCAAATCCTCTTCTAGAGCCTGTGCTTTTCCCACACTTGATTCCACACTATCCATGCAATCAACAAACTAAACTAACTGAGTAGAAAAGTCTAAATTTTGAGTTTCATATACCCTCCCACAGAAAGTGATTAGTGAAAACAATTACCAAAAGGCCACAGACTGTCATTCACTGTCTTGTAACTCCTGTCGTATTAATACAACTCAGAAGACTGTCTTCCTTTACTTGCCGCAGACAAAGGTATAAAAACTTAAGCCAGCTCAATCAGTACAGTGACTGTTTAAGCTCAACCGTCCACCCCTCCCCCTCCACATTCCATACTTCCAGTCAAGCTTTGTGCTATCTAAATAAAAACGCAGGTAGAGAATCGGCGTCTTCAAGTTTAAACAACCAAAAAGTTTGGTTTTAAAAGAATTATGATGTTAGAATAAGATTTCTTATTGAAAGTTTCAATATTTCTCTTCACTAAAACCAAAGTTGAGGGTTCATTATAAACATTTTTTTTTAACACACATTGAATTGTATGTGGGTTAGGACCGATGAATTAGGTTCACTAAAACTAGAGTTGACTATATGATGATCCTGGAAAATTATATGTGTATATTCTTAATATAGATGTTATGTTCATGAATGGCTCATTTATCTTTGATAATATTACACTTTCCTAAGAATAAGAAACTATATTAAATATTGTGTTTAAAACATTTATTACTTAACAAGCAACATACAAATACATTTGTTGTTAAGTCTTTTTAAGTACGGTAACCTTTATGCTAAACAAGTTGTAAGTTTACCTACCACCATCTAGGGAAACAGAAATGTCACAAAAAGCTGTGACTATAAAGAAGAACTTGCTGACGCGGGATATTGCGATAGTTCAAAGGTCACTGGCAATTACCTCACAAGTAACTGTCTGTTCTTAGTAATGTACTGGACAGAAGATCTAGCCCACCTGCTGAACAGTGACGGAGAGAGTACTGAGAAGGAAAAAAAATAAGACACACAATCATTCTGTTGGTTTTTTTTCAGACCTTGATCTTGTTACTCTATCTTTTCTGTACCCCCCAAATATATTGTATAGTCGTTAATCTAATTTTGCATTCCTAGCGTTACCTATTTGGTTCTTAATTGTTTCTGTTTAGGTTACCTATCCAAGGAAACTGTGGCTGAAATTGTAGACCTGGCTATGCTAGTCAGAAAAGATGCCTCTGTAAACTCGGTCGACCCCCTTGGCCGAGGTTTTTCCAGGTCTTCTCCAGGAACTTCTGCAGACTCCGCCAGTAATCAGGTACATCTCTTCGGCTAGACTTGGATTTTATCTTCAAGCAACGGCGTGGATAACTAATTTTCCTAGTGGGGATCTGCTAGAAAATGTTACTATAAAAGCTTGAATATATGGACCCACCTACCCTCTCTACGCCCTTGTCTTTGAGTTTGTTTGGTAACACTTTGATTGGTTTCACATATGGATACATGTATCCTGATACTTAAATCGAGGATACCGAGAAATTTAATCAGATGGGCAATACAGTATCTAACAAAAGGCCGAATAAAATGGGCGTGCTTTTCTCTTCAGTTGATCACTCGCTTTGCTACCGAGCTCTTGTTTTGGAAGATTTTATCTCCTATTTTCAAATGGATGGTTTCAATGCAGCTGCAATTTGTAAAATGGCAAAGAAGAAATGAAGAAGGAAATATTGGATTCATCCTATCATTAGATTGCTTGAAAGAAGAACTTTTCATTAACTCTTTGAAGAACTGATGTCTGACCCTAAAAAATTGTTTAGTTACTTTTGGATGTCTGCTACCTTGTTCATTTAACTCCTTAATATTTTGGACACATCCATTTGTAAAAAAGAACACATTCTGGTATGTGAGCAAGCATTTCTTTAAAGGAGAACTTGACAATGACTGAGGTAAGCTTAGTGATGAATTTATTGAGTAATCTTAGTTTGAAATTATAATAAAGGTTTTAAAAAAAATGAAAACCAGCTTTATTGTTATAATGATTTTTATTTATTCAAGGACATTGGATTTTTTTGGAAAGCTTTCTAGGAAAAAGGGTCGAGAAATACTTGTATTCTCAGTGTAAGAAGGATGCTATGGGGTAGTTAATGTTCAGTGGTGATTCAAAGATAAATTTACAGGATAGGGAAATTTTTGATTTGCTTATTAAGATAGTGAGTGAACAGGATAAGACAAATGGTTAAAATTTTGTTGTATTTGTGAGTTTTGAAATTCGAGGTGTTGCGGATGCAGACCGTTCTTAATTGTTTTTATTAGATTTATTTTGACATACATTTTTGTTACAGGCCCGACACCTTAGCTCAGTCGGTAGTGTGTCTGCCTACTGAGCTAAGGGTCCTGGGCTCAATTCCCGGCAGGGCCAAAAATGTATCATTGATGAAAATATGGGCCTACTCTTTCACATTGATAAATTAACGGCTGAGGACTGGATGTTGTGCCTGTTCTAGTCTTAAGGTAGATTATAAGGCATATGAAACTATGACGAGCCTAGCAAGCCTGTAGTGGAAAAATATGACCTGAATAAAAAACTGGGATGACCTGGTGGTCTAGGGGTAAGGTGTCAGACTTCTGTGCTGGCAGCCGGGGTTCAATCCTCGGTCCCGGCACAGATTTATCTGATTACCAAACCCTTCCTTCACCTCTGACAAGACATCTTGTGAATGTGTGGAATGCCAGGCCTCCACTGTGGTTCGGATCCCAAGTTAAACTGTAGGTCCTTCATTTCATCTCACAATCACCCTACCATTACACATTAGCGTAAGTGCGTATAACCCGAACGGGTAGTAAGACGCGGTGCTAATAATAATAATAATAGTAATAATAATAAAAAACTGACCTATGTCATAAGCTGGAAACAGTGATGTATGTAAAAAAACTGTTTCAGCAGAAACTTTCTTAAAGTCACCCATAAGCGAGGGTAAAAAATGATCATCATCGTCATTCAAATTCCATTTTGAATTGTTAGTGAGGACTTTGATCAACATAGAATCAACTTCATTTCTTGCAGATTTACTCTTTTTGTAAATCTGGGTTGACATTTTTTGTTACTTCTGTTTCATTTGCATTCTAAGTTTCTTCCATTGTTGGGATGAACTTCGAAAGGAAAGTGATGAATATTTTAAAATAATAAATGGAAATGACTAGGGACTAATTTATTGAATTGTTTGAAATTTCACATATTCTGCTTTAGACATGGGTGGAATTAGGAATGTCAGCTGGTCGAAGTACATGTAGGCTTTCCATGTTCGCTTTGATCCCGATATAGTTTGCTTCCACCTGGCCAATCCTCAAATTAACAAATTCTTTAACTTCTTTTTTCTTTTGTAAATCTATAGG
This sequence comes from Timema douglasi, assembly GCA_901482245.1. Lineage (NCBI taxonomy): Eukaryota > Metazoa > Arthropoda > Insecta > Phasmatodea > Timematidae > Timema > Timema douglasi. The sequence goes on along the minus strand of CABEEJ010000494.1, from coordinate 6,853 downwards.
TTACCTGTAACAATAATAAAATTGAATAATTTTTTTCAGGTACCTTGCTGCTGGTATTTCTTTGATAGATATATACTATTCATATAGAGTTTGGATCCTAACGCTAAGTGAAATTATTCAGGGTGTGTATGGTGCAATTTGGGATTGCATGAAGGAAATATTTATGCCTCAACCAGATAAATGGCTTTGGTTGGAAATATCGGAAGGAATTGTAAACCATTGTGATTTTCCCAACTGTATTGGAGCCGTAGCTGACAAGCATACAACTTTAACATAGTGGTTAATTATATTACAACTACAAAAACAACTTCTCGCTAAAACTCTTTGCTATTTGTGACTGCAATTAATGTTTCACTTTCATTGATATTGGAGATCATGGGGGGGGGAACTATGCATTTATGCACAACAATTCTCAATTTAACAACAAAATGATAAAAAGAACCCTTGATATTCCAGATCTTGCTTATCTACCATACAGAAGCGATTGCAAGATAGCCCACCATTCATTTTGGTTGGAGTTAAAAGCGTTTTCTTTATCAAATAATACAATGCGTCCCTACAGCGGTAATAATTTACCTCAGGATAAAAGAGTGTTTAGTTACCATATAACAAGAGTTTGTCGATTCATTGAATGTTCCTTCAGTATCTTGACTATCAAGTGGAGAATTTTCCACGGGCCATTGAATGTAAGAATTGATATGGCAATTTACATTACCATGTAATGTTTAATGCTCAATAATTTTGCTTAAGAGATGAGTCTATGTATGAATATAATTTATATTACATAGGATTAATAAAATAATAGTTACAATATTAATTCTGGTGCCACTTGACACCAACTGCAATTTGAGAGTATTTTATTAAACATTTTGTAACCGAAGATGATCTGCATTAGAAATATTCTAAAGTTTGAAGAAATTTAAAGATTTAAAAAATGTATAGCAAGTACTGGCATAAATTAAAGTTATAATATTGAAACACATGACGTGGGAGGGTCGCGGGCCATTCACACTTCACTGTACGAACCGTGAGTGCTTTTAATGTTACTGGGGTGGGTTTCTGATTAAACACGAATGAAAATGCACACAGAATATTCAAGGTTTTGATTATTAAAAATAAAACAATAAATACACTGATTAAAATACAATTAAATTCATAACTAAACAAGTCATTGAATTAAATAATAATCATAGTTAAGTCTATAAGTTAATAAGAGTATAAAAATGCATATAATGCATTTAAATTAAATAAATAAAATTAATGACTGTAAACCATGTTATATTAGTTATTATTAAAATATTAAAATAGTCACAAAAATGTAGTCCACAATAATAATAAATGTCTACATTACCCGTGTAGTCCACACAAGCCAGCACATGTCCTGCACACGACACACCACGCGGTCTAGGGGTAAGGTGTCAGACTTCTGTGCTGGCGGCCGGGGTTCAATCCTCGGTCCAGGCACAGATTACCAAACCCTTCCTTCACCTCTGACAAGACATCTTGTGAATGTGGGAAATGCCAGGCCTCCACCGTGGTTCGGATTCTACGTTAAACTCTAGGTCCTCCATTTCATCTTACAATCACCCTACCATTACACATTAGCGTAAGTGTGTATAACCCGAACAGGTAGTAAGACGCGTTGCTAATAATAATAATAGACACCACGATATTCCACATTATACGGACGCCGGACTCACCGACCCACTCACGGACACGCCAACCCGCTAGGGCCCGCTAGCCGACTACCCACTACTGGACACACCGGCCCACTCACCCCGCAATACACAACTCAGTCCCGTGGTTATTGCCAACCGGGTCACAGTTAATAGTTTGGAATCCTCCATTTCTAGAATATTGGCCCAGAATTAAAAGAACCCAGATTCTTCCAGACGTGTGCCTTTTCTTACCCTTCCTCCCTCCATACTTTATAATCCCCCAGCCAATCTAGCCTGCCGCTGAATACCTGCTAGACAAAAAGGGAGATAGAGAGAACAAGGAGCGCAGTTAGTGTAGACAACGAGAAGCACACCAGTCACACTGTTAAACACTAATTTTGTTACATTATGATTACTTGAATGTAATTAATTAAAAGTGACTATGCTTTGCTTTTTTACATCCTAAGTGGCAACATCCTTGTCCTCGTGCATAGTTTGCAAGACACTTCTCAAAGCTTGTTCCCTCTTCACTCTTTCAACATAATCAACATGAGATTCATCCCATAACTCATGAGCACTTTGAATAATTGGGTTGAATTTATCGTTATCGAACACTGTATTCATCACAAATTGTTAATTATAGGGCAAATTAAATATAAAAAATAATAGACAATGATACATAGAAGATATAATTGCTAGAAGCATCTTCAGCATCTCAAGAACTTCACAATACAGTATCTACCATGTGAATTAGGCTATAGCTATCAACATTACCTCAGTCACCTCAATACCGCTGGATTCGCATGCTACAGAAATCCATGGTATACTCAAATTGTGATTTCTGATACAGAATCCAATACATATCACCATATGTAAGGCTTCTCATGCTCTAAAGGTGTATTGGTATCCTCGATGCAAGTATTCTGATACACATATCCCCGTGTGAAACCACTCCAAACATAATTAACTTAAATATTCCAAATACATAATCAGTGCTACCATCACTCGAGACCACGCTAATTTGTGGATTGAACTGATTTTTCATTCTAATGTTCGTAAGAAGAGATCTAGAAAAAATTTTCATGGCCTACGTTCCATTGTATTATTTGTTTTATTTAAAAGGTATATATATATATTATCAATCAATAGTTACAGCTTCAGAATACAAAATTTGGCATATGAATACGTTAAAGTTAATCTAGTAACTTTTTAACTGTCTCCCCACGAAAATTTTAATGTAGATCTCCCGGCTAAGAGATGAGTTCACCTGACAAGCTCACTGTAGCAACTTTTTTTTTTTTTTTGCGTCTATTACTGTTTTCAGCCTTTGGTAGTTTTTTATTCAAGCCATATATTTTCCACTACCGGCTTGCTAGGCCTGTCGTAGCTTCATTTGCCTTATAATTTACCTTAAGACTAGGACAGGCACAACAGCCACCCCCTGGCCGCTAATTCATCACATCACCCACATTTAACTAATGATACATTTTTTGGCCATGCCGGGAATCGAACTTGGGACCTTAAACTCAGTGGACAGACACACTACCGACTAAGTTAAGGTGTTGGATTTTATGACAGTTATAAAAGTGAATAAAGTGTTAATATATTAATACATAGATCTCTGTGTTATTAAGCCGTCACTGTTGATAGGATTAATACCTATTAAATAATAGAACAAAAAAATTAAAATTTAGTCATTGGTGACAACAAAAAAATTAGGTTTTTATTTTCTTAAAAATAATTCCTATTAGAATACCACCATAGTAATCTTGTGCTGAATGAATTAAAATTGTATAAGAAAGAAATGACTAACTCTTTCATTGTAGTTGGTGTCTATGAATCCCCCCATCACTCCTGACGAGATAATGGAAGCAATGCGACGATTCTGGTTTCAACAGACGAGCCCATGGGATTCTCCCAACTCAAAGAAATTCAGGATTCTAGCGTTTTAAAAGCATCTCTACAAGCTTTCTGGTGACTGAAGTTTCGTGTGAGAGTGCCATATATGTGTATGTAGTAGATCCATTAAAACTGTGCACGAAACACTTGGATCTATTGTATATTATTCACAACACAAGTGATTTTATTTAAAATTGTATTCACCTTAGAAGGCTATAAGACTGGTAAAGGGTCATCCATAAACCACATAACACGTTTTTCTTACCTTTTTCTTACTGGCTACCCTTGTGTAACACCAAGTAGACATAAAAACTCACCCTTCCCAACCCCCACCCCTCTCTTAAAACTGTTACGTGGTTTATGAATCATCCCCAACTGCTATTATATTGGTTTAAAATAAAGAATTAATTTGGATTATGTTTTTTTCCATTTTAATATCTTTGTAAGCTACTTGATTGGATTTTTATCACTTTATTTGAACCAATTTGTATATTTATATTTATATAGTTTCTAAATAAAAATAAATAAATAAGGAGCACTTTTAATTCCCTCGTTGCTTATTTGATAGTTTTCTATATACCTTAACTATTTTACCAATTAGGGGTACATACAAAAATATACTATCAGCTATATTTTATGTGAATTGTTTTAGGGAAAAGTGATCAAGCTTTTTGATGGTTTAATTCATTGTGGTTCAACCTATCATGATGTGCTGCATGCAAACAAAATAAATTAATGCTAATGGTAATAAACTAGTAACAACTTTTCTTTTTTTAATATTCAGAATCAGTACACAAAATATATAAATTAACTCTGAGCCATACTACCTGTTCTGGCAATATGCATATATGATAATTACTCTTAATGGAATAGGGATGAAGAAGGAAGCCTTTTAGAGGTAGTCTACCTGCATTTGCAATGAATTAGTGGAGAATACATGTAGGAGAAACTACCCTCAGTAGACCCGACCGGGATTTGAATCCCCATCTCCCTGTCTTCAACAGGCCAGTCTAACATGAGAATTATGCCTTAAACCATTCGGCACCCTAGTAGTATTATGACTATGCCAACATACTGAAATGAACAAATAATGGTTTTGTGTAAATTTTTCCATAATAAATATCGGGGGCTTATCTTGTCCAGTTATTTATCTAAGTACCCATTGAGATTGGAGTGTCAGAAGAAGAAAAAAATCTTTGACCGCAGGTTGGAACATACTGGTCTAGATGTCTCCTATGTTTTGTATTAGAGTAAAAAAAAATGTCATGTTTGCTAAAAAGAAATAGGACTGGTGCCTACATGTGAATGTTAATCTTGTTTCATTATGATTAAAAGAAAGTTTTACATTGTTAACTTATATATTACATATGCAGTGCAATATATATTATAAGAATAAACCAAAAGTTAAGTATTTAAAATATTTCTATTTTTTTTTTATTATTAGAAAACACTTTAGTGAAAACTTTTGTACCATTTCTCAAATAAATAATATAAATTGATTTAAGATTATTATTCTTACAATTTCTTGTTTGATTTTGTATTGAAAGGTTAGCAGACCAACTTACCTTTGTGGAAACTCGTAAATATATTTTCTATTAGATTTTCTAACCAACATCATTATCCTTTACGTTCCCAATAATTTAGTCAATGGCTCTATTTAACTATACAAGGGCCCCGCCTACAGGACGAGTTTGCATCCAAAGCCCCACTTTTTAACATTCAAGTGTATATAAAATAGTAACATGTCTATACTATCATATATAAAGCTCATAATAGAGCTAGGCCTAAAAATGATACAAAAGTAAAATGAATAAACAGTGCACACATTGCTTAGTGGAAAACTAAAATACTTTTTCAAGTCAAGAACTCGACATTCACAACAAATCTCCAGCAATGAATATGTGTTTATATTTGTGGTGTGTTTGCATTTCATGGCGCAGGTAAGTGGAGAAATACCTGCTACATCATTTTGAGTAGTTAGCTTTGTTATGACTGGAGATAATGAAATATGGACACAGCAGCTCTGAATGAACATAATTTAAAACTATTAAATTATCATTTGATAATCGATAGTTAAAATCATTCAATAGTACCTATCACTAATGTAAACAGACTGAATAACCTACATAAAATGGTGGCCAAGGCCATTCACTGCACGTGACATGTGGGGGAACCCAAGTGTGGCATGCGTGGGTTACGTGAATTTTCAAATGAAGTTGGACCTTTAACAATATGGAGCCATATTCTCATATAGCACAGTGATATTTGAGTGTACAGTATATATCCGGCTGAAGGACGCACCCATCTTCACTCCAAGGGGTTCCTCAACAGAAACATCTTGCTTTCTGCACTGGAAATTCTTTATTTACCAAGCATTGCATAAAACAACCTCTTTGGATAGTTTTTGCTGCATGCATAGAGACAATTGATTCAAAAGTCCTTATGGGTTGTGTACCATAATATGTTTAGTTACATTTCCTTGCAGATGTGGGTCAATGTTTGAATGAGGAATCTCTGAACTTATCACCGAATTTTTATCATCGGGTCTTATATTTTTTTCCTGAAGTCATAACAAAAGCTTCACGTGTGGCATTCCTCACTATTGCCACTCCACAGTGTACATAAACATTTGTATTGCCTTTGACATCACTGATCAGCTCCTTGGAAGCCTAGATAATTTTTAAATATCTAATAACCTTTCTAGAGTAATTCCACATGATAAAAACAACCACTATTCAAATCTATTCAGTAGTTCTGATTACCAAACCCTTACTTCACCTCTGGCAAGACATCTTGTGAATGTGAGGAACGCCAGGTCTCCACTGTGGTTCGGATTTCATGTTAAACTGTAGGTCCTTCATTTCATTTCACAATCACCCTACAATTATACATTAGCGTAAGTGCGTATAACCCGAATGGGTAGTAAGACGCGGTGCTAATAATAATAATAATATTCAGTAGTTCTCTATTTATGAGCAAATATAAGTCCATGTGCCAGTAGAGCTTATAGAATATAAAGGGAGGTGAAGTATAATTTCGGAGTACCAGATTTCCTTCAAACCACAAATTCATTAGTGTCTGAGGACGATGAAAATGTATGATGGCCATCCCAAATGCACAACTTTTCAAAATATTTGATTGGCCGCCATTTTGAAAAGCTTTACATATGGGATGGCCATCATACCTTTTTATTGTCCTCAGGCACTATTGAGCTTAAGAGGCCGGTCAACACTTGTTTACATGGTAAAACTAAATAAAAGATTGTGACAAAACCGTTCTATGGATTTGAAATCGGC